>JAOUQZ010000047.1:15472071-15497588 GCA_028564935.1 Neosilurus hyrtlii | reverse complement strand
GAAACCACAAAATAAACATTTACTACTGTGTTATATAAACAATTGATGTCATTTTAGTTGCATTTGGTTCTTTAAAATAATTTTGAACACAACTGTATCCATGCTCAAGATCCTTCTGATTAGTAACCCAAAGCTTTAACCACTGAGCAATCAAAGTAGCCAGAAATAGATCAGGAATGACATTTTTATTCCCATTACCGACTTTTTCAAATACTTTATAGACAATAAAATCATTTTAAGAAAATACGTTTATCATTGCCTATTTTATCTTTAGACATGCAAACTATTTCAGAAACAACATACACGATATTCACTTATTTTTGGTGAAATCTATCCCTTCTACCTTCTCTCAAAAAGAAACACAAACTATACTGTAAGGAAATGCTTTACATAACACAAATACAGTTTCTGGGCAGTGGTGGCCCGGTGGCAGGGTGCTTGATCACTGATCCCAAGGTTGGGGGTTCAAGCCCCACCATCACCGAGTTGTCACTGCTGTACCCCCAGTGCAACTAACTGGGTTATCAAATGCCAGCCATGTCTCTATCTATAAAGAGTATGCTACAGTGCCACCAGAGTGTTTCTGCACTGCGATGGCCTGGCGAGCTGTCCAGGGTGTACTCTGCCCTCGCCCAGAGTCGGCTGAGATGGGTGCCAAACTCCCTGAAACCCTAATTAGGATTAAGTGGTTCACAAAATGAATGAATGAATGAAATATAGTTTCTGCCATCAGTGAGATTAAAAACATGTATCTTTTTCCAACAAAATTGTCCTTATGGCCACCCTCACACACACAAAAAAACAAACATGCACAGTAGTCAGCAGCACAGGTCACTCACCTTTGGGCGTGTACATGCCTTGCTGCATGGAGCCACCAGGCTCAGACACTGGAGCTTTAAAATCAGCCACAGCAGACAGCATCTCCTCAAAGCTACAACTGCCAGGCATTATTCCACTCTTAGGGTTTGGGTTTTCAGGGATGTGCAATATTTGTTAAGGAGTAGCATAAAAATCCAGAGTAATCACAACACAAGGGGTATAGGAAAAATCCAAGCTTAATTCAACAAACAAAGCATTGGCTCTAATGACTATAAGCCTTTTCGTAAATATTTGTTGCCATATTTGTTTGGTGTGAACGACTTCTGTGTCATAGGATTTTATCCCAAGAGGGATAAAAGCGCTGCTGTTAGAACAGGGCCACATAATTAGCTTTCATTATATCTGCGAATAAACAGAGAATAATTGTGTGTTGAATTTGTGTAGGCATGTTGGTTGGTAACTTGTGTGTAATTTTATTCATAGAGAGAAAGCATCTGAACTGATGAAGGGTTCTAAACCTACAAGTAAACAAACAGCTGTTCCCATGACAGTGTCATGGCTGATGTGAATGAGGACTTGACTTTGGATTTAGTAAATAAGCATGCTATCAAAATAGTCCATTTTTTTTTTTTTTCTGTTCACAATGTTACAAGATCAAGATACAACAGTCCCATAAACTGCATACATGTTCACAGTTAGTAAATCCATACATTACGGGATATATGCACTAATCAGTACATGACATCAAGCTATTATATGAAAACAAATTTAAGTACAGCTGACCAGATATCAGAACACAAGTGTCACCTATGCATGTGTAAACAAAACCCACAGTTTGTGATTTGTCAGATTCTTTTTATTAATTTATTTGTTATGTAAACAAAAGAACCGTGGTTAATCATTACCCATTTGTTGTCCACCATTTCACTGGTATATGTATATGTGACTATGCAATCACAAACTGGTGTGAAATGTCTAATTTAACTCTGGAAACTGCTGTTGTTTTTGTTGAAATCTAAAAAGACAATGCATATAGCATTACATGTACTATGCCTTTTATCCCTCTCGTCCTTTGACCCCGCCCATGGTAGTCACGTGACATGGACTTTAAGAAATGGCGTATTAAAGCTATTTAAAGCAATCGTGATCATACTAAAAACTTTTCATATCCTTTAGACTTACATGAATCTGGGGGAGTTTTGTGGCAAATGTCATTTCGGGTTTGATCTTTACGCACTGAAAACAGCATCCGGAATTCCGTAGGTAACCATGTTCATTATGAAAATGACTATACTAGTAACAACTGAATTAGAGAAAGAGTAGGTAGAAAAGGATATAAGGTCAAGAAGAGAGCTGTGTGTGCGGTCATTCATACATAACTGTGACACCATTTCTGCTCTCAGTATCTCATCGTCAGTCATGCCTAATAAGGGAGAAAGAAAAAAAATGAGAGAAACTGGCCCCTACTCAGGATTTAAATTTGTTTGTGTATACCATCTATACTTATTGGTTACATTCTTAATTCTTACTTTTACTGGTTATATTTATTAGTGATTTACTTTATCATTACATAAAACATAGCCAAGTCTGGTTTCCATTCTGAACAAACAAATTAAATATTGAAAGAAATTACAATCACTGAAAAGCAGAATGCCCAAAAGCAACACTGTTTTTGCATTCCGTAGTGTTTAGAAAACATTGTTGTTATAGTTATAGAATTAGGAAATAAGCTGTTATCATCTCTACAGGATTTTTACACCTGGCCTGCCATGTGTACATAATGCACATATTAAGCAGCAACTCTTGCACATACTAATCACTTGAAGAACTAAAAAATATTAAAAAGATCCACATCTGGATATGTCATATTAACAAATTCAGTACAAACTATTTGATTAATCATCATACAGCGTAACAATAGTTACCAGTGGATTATTTTCTTTAACTTTGAATCAAGAGCTATGTATAACTATTATGATAAAATGTAAATGCACTCTCACCCAAATCATACACATGTGCCAAACTTAAATTCGATGAAACATTTGCTCATTTTATAAGCAGACTTGACCTTATGAACAAATGCTATTGAAAATAAGAAATCAATTTAAAATCTTAAACACAAAAAATATTTGTATCCAGAAAAATCCTGGTCTATAGAAAGCACTAGGGCACAGTAATACCAACCCAGGTGTACACGAAGGCTGCACAGTATGACGAGGAAAGTGAGAGCCCCCTCTAACATAGGTCTTTCCTGCTCTGCATCCAGCACTGCATTCTGGTGTTGTGATGCCATCGTCAATAAGTCCACTACTTTATACCTGGCATGCATGCATAAAAGAAATCTTAACTAGAAAAGAGCATGGCCCATGATTTCATTTTAATAAAAAATGTGCAGTCTTGCTAAGAAATAACATGAAATAAAGTATATGATCTTTCACAACACAGGACAATGGATGGCAAAGCAGAAAGAGCAGTGGAAGTATGCAGAAGCATCTGAGTCACACCTCTCAAACACTGAAGAAATAAAGTAGTCTGGATCTAGTCGTGATGCACACACCTGGGGGATAGGAAAAAAAATGTTTCATTAATTTTATTTCTACACAGTGATAAAAGAACTCCAGTGGCTGTTATTCTGCAGGGCTGTGTGCATATGAAACACTACACAAACTCAATGGTGCATATTTGTTATGTATAAAACAGTGACTGCTAAACCAGAACGTCAATGACATAGTGCTCATCCGGCGCCTGTACAAGATAAAATTCTGCCATTTTCGGTAACTGCATGGTATTTGACTCAATATTTGCATAAACAAGCCTCACAGAATTATACTTATTTGTGTCATACTGCATTTGATTAATGTATTCATGAGAACAAAGATGATGGGTAGATTTCTAGAAACATTTTTAAATATGAAGGCAAGAAAGAAGAGGTACTAAGGAAGTACTGATCAGTTAAAATAAACAAAAATCAGTCAAGAAATAAAAGGAAAAAAGGCATTTTGAACATTGTGGACAGACGCTACAGCATAAGCTCATCAGGTTATGGCCGCATGAGCTAAAAAGTACTAAAGCACAAAAAGCTTTGAATTTCTCTGTAATAAAACCCCGCAAAAATATGCCTTCTGGACACCTAGTAACCCATTTATTCAACATCATTTAACCATAGTTAAACAACCATAACAGCCGTTACCACTCACTCAGTACTCCAAACCAAACATTTATCTCTCTACCTCCACCTGTTTTTGCCTGCATCTGTGTTTGCTAGCAGGATCACACAAGAATATATCTTAAAATTTCTACCAAAGGTGGGGGTTTTGGACAAGGAAGAGTCAAGGAGATTTTGGAGATGATCCAAATTAAATTCTAGATCCTGGAATTTTTTTAAAGGATTCTTAAATCATTGTGAGACAGGATGATTTTTTTCTAAATGGTTGTATGACAGCAGGCCCAGAAGCAGGTGATGTGCTCTTGTCTGTTTATGACTTGTTCTGCTAAACAGTCACCCATCAATTAACACTTTCATGATGAGCTGAGAAAAATCAAGATTTAAAAGTGCTTTATTTCACCTAAAAAGCACGCTGTAGTGTTTTATACAGAGTGGCTACTTTCTGAGTAACTTGTTGTGTTTCATGGCATTCCAAGTAAAAGAACACCATGATCTAAGCTACAATAACATGATGTACGAAAGATCTCAGCACAAAACTTAAAATTTGAAGTTGACAGATTGTCAAATTGACATTGTTTTGCCAATGTAAAAGACAGAGCTTTATCAACAGTAATTATACAGTAATACCTGTAATAGGAAGATGTCTGGGTCAATCATAGAGTTGCAGAAGTGCGACTGAACATACGTCATAGCTTGCCCTTTAATCTGTAACCCATTCCTCACCCACATGTTACTGTGAATCTCAGACAGACATGCCTACACACAAAGAAACACAAACACATTGCAATCAGTTAATGAACACGTTCCAAACAGCACAGGCATCACAACATTACACAGTGTGAAGCTGTTCTACAACACACACTCCCCTATTATCCAGTTGTCTGAGAAGCATTTTCCCAATCTGCTACAGCATTTTAAATAAGAGGAACACAACACTATTTCTTGAGGGACAGTCAAAGAGACAGCAGGAATCTGTCCTTAGTAGGAAAGACATAAAAAAAGCGAAGCACTACTACACCAATCTAAAAATGCCCTTGTCCATGCCCATTTTTGGGATTGTAAACCCCAACTGACTAATTCTGTTTTTTTTTTGTTTTGTTGCTATGCTGCACACGTAAACAGTGAGCACACAAACACACACTAGTGAAATAAGTCGATTTCAAATGGATATACTTGTCTCTTTTTTCACTAATCGAGAAGCATCTACATGCTGCTTAACTTATTGACCAACAAGGCTCTGATGATATCAGTACAAAGCAAGCTCACCTCTATCAGTAATTTAGTCAACACTAGCTGAGATACACTACATGGCCTCCACACCCTAGTTGTTGGCTTTTCCTCTAATTTGTCACCTGGTGGTACATGGAGTGAGAGAACAGACCTTCCTGCTGAGCATCGATCCAAGCCTTACGTGTCAAGTTACCTGTATCTGAAGAGGATGCACCATAATCTTCATCAGCATTTCCTGATCAGGAAGGAGACTGTCCAAGTCCAGTCCCTGACACTTCACAGCCTGAGAAATATGGATCATATCAGATTTTCTAAAAGACTATTTATAATAAGCACCAACTCAGCAGAATACTTGTATCTCCACAGAGAAGTAAATTGATGTTGTTTGATGTCATTTGTGTGCTAACACTGACAATTTTAAATTTGGTTACCTTGCTAAGGAACATGGCATAATAGCGATGTAATGGCAAATGAAATGTTAACTGATTGGGAGCCGGCTGATTGAGAGAGAGAGAGAGAGAGAGAGAGAGAAAACAAAAAGGAGAGAATAAACTCCTGACCTGTGCATATATAGGTCAACCATCATTGTACAATAGAAACAACACTGTAATGAACAAACACTGAAAATAAAATTAAATGACACACCTCATCAACAAAGCCAATGGCATCAAACCACATCTGTAATGTCTCGAGGCAGTAGCGTGCCACTGTTTTAGTGTACTCCTGTGTTTCCTGTCAACAAATCAATCACATAAACCACATAATCCTGAACACAAACCATGGCTCTTTGTTTCACTTCTGAATTGTGTTAATCGATTAAAATATATACAACTGGCTTATTACAAGAGATCGGACATGATTGCCAGGGTGAATAATGCCTTCCAAATGGAGCAAGTTAAAAAGCATTTAAAATAGAGCAACAGTATCCAATCAGGACATTACTTTGACTTTGCAGTGTGTGAGCAGCCCCCACATGGGCTGAGCACAGGCCTCTAGTTCAGCAGCGAAAGCCGCGTAATATGTCTGTGATTCAAACTCCACATGCTCGTTCAGCTCCCTCTTATTCAGATTCATTCCTGTAAAGAAAAAAATAAGAAGCCACATAATGCACAAAATAGGATAATCCATTAATGTGGACTACAAACACACATATGGAATTTGAGTGAGATTGAGACAATTTGTAAATATGTGGAACAGGTGCAAAAGCCTGTAAAAGCAAATGAATAATCAGTACGTGTGTATATATGCATACACACACACACACACACACAAATACCTTTTTTATTCATCCATTCTCCTGAGTTTGCGGGTGGATGATTAACAATTATGCAATAAAGGCGAGGTGGCTGCTGCAGAATGTTCCCCAGAGACAGAACATTAAGTGTAATATTAATTTATGAAACATCCACCGAGCCTAAGGTGCATAATGGTGTTAGTATATCAATACTAGACTAGCGCCTTTAAAAAAAAAAAAAATTATAATAAATGAATAAAAATCTTTAAGCCCTTTGCAGAGTTTTGGCAGCAGTATGAAGAAACAAAGAAAAGCCTACCAGAAAACAAGATTTTAGCAGCTTACTTACATATTTTAACTATGACAGAGACTGGTGAGGTAATACAGAGTGTTTTAGCAGAATTTAGAAGGCTACGTACTGTATTATATGGATACATAAGAAAACCAGTTACATAAAATGTGTGTTTGCACACCAATTCGAAATCTGAGTATAAACTACAATGATATTCAAGAAAAACAGACTAAAACAAGATGTTTATACTTTATATTTGCATATTTTAACTGAGACAGAGACCGTGCCCGTGAGCTGTGTGCACCGCATGAGCTCCGTATGTGCTATGGGTGTGATTTTAGCATTATCATTCAGAAGTTAGTCTACATACTACATTAATACTGAAGAAAATCGGCTCTGTGAAGGTGTGTTTGCACATTAATTAAAAATTTTTGAATGTACTACAAGAAAAACACATTTTTTTATAATTTATTATTCTTTCATTTTAAAGCACAAGTATGAGGACGTTGCCTGCTTGAGTGCCCAGGACAAATCGTGTCTCTCATTTTGATTCAAGAATTATCCACTTGGAATAATGATCCCAAAGTAGCATACCAAACAGATCACTACATTTCCAAAAAATGTGTATACACACAAGAATGACACATTCTGAAGGTTAATAGCTCAGAATAATAAGCAATTATTGAATGAAGTGATGACATGGAGAATTATCTGGATTAAGGGGGTTTTACCTACTGAGGCGGTTAACACCCTCTGATATCCGACTAATTCCCCACATAATACAAAAGCCAAATACTTTAAATGTTTTATTATTCATTTAAAATATTTTCAATATGTCCTAGTGGTTAGCCTGTTTACCTCACAGCAAGAAGGTCCTGGGTTCGATTTCTGTGCTTGGGAGTGTCTGTCTGGAGTTAGCATGTTCTCCCTGTGTTTGCGTAGATTTCGTCTGGGTACTCAGGTTTTCTCCAACAGTCCAAAAACATGCACATGAGTGTGAATTATTGTATGTGTGTTGGCCCTGCAATGGTCTGGCCAGCTGTTCAGGGCGTACCCCGTCCCCGCCCAGAGTCAGCCGAGATCAGCCTCCCCACAACCTAATTAGGATAAAGCAGCTAGAAAATGAATGAATTAATATTTTTTACTTATTCAGTGATGTTGATGGATAAGTCAGCTCACAGAAGCAAGATTTAATAGCTTTGAGAAATGAGAAAATATTTTGAATGAATAATAAACGTATTATTTCAACAGATTTTCCCATTTCTGATTCGTGGAAAGTAATCAAATAATTTTTGGTATTGCATCATGTTCATGGGATAACTGAATTATTGCATAAATGCCATCAAATAAGTTGGATGATTATGGCACATGCAACATAGCAACATGACTGCCTACTTGAATAAAAATACTTTAAATTAATAATGGGATATGGAGAATCATTCAATCTAAGAGGGTGTTATCCATATCCTTGCCCAAATAATTCTCAAGATCATGACTACAATAATTGCTCGATTATCTACCCTGCACACTTGGTAATGCTTGACTCAATTAAAAATGCAAAAATAAACCATAAAAATCTTGTTTGTTTGCCTTTATGCTTCTGTGTAGCGTTTATTAAAATAATTATTCACCTCAGGCTCAGTGGACATTGCTGAATAGTTAATGTTCCATCTCTAGTGTTCCTGCCATGTTCGAGCTCAGGCACTATTTATCCTTCAGCAAATAACTGTTTTCTATTATAACATAGCACATGAATCATTCATTCATTGGCTGAACCGCTTACTCCTACTAGGGTTGGAGGGAGGCTGGAGCTTATATCAACTGACTCGGTGAAGGCATGGTATATCTTGAACAGTTCACCAATCCACTGCATGGCCAACATACACATAACCATTCACCAATTAGCTTAACATGCATGCCTTCCGACTGTGGGAGGAAACCTGAGCACCCAGGGGAAACCCACACAAGCATGGGAAAAAAAATGCCAACTCCACACAGAATCGCCAAGCCTGGGACTCAGACCCAGGACCTTCTTGCTGTCCCATTAGTTATAAACTAAGCACAGATGTAAATACATGCACTGTTGTGTTAAAATGCAATTAAGGGTTTATTACCAATTTCATGTTTATTTATAATAAAACAAATTCAGGTATAATAGCGTATCACAACAAAACTGAAATTTCATTAAATTTCATTACCACTGAAACTACAATGAAACTGACCTTGAAAAAACGAGACAAAGCTCATCCAGAGCATGAGCAGCGAGTGATCCTCCAGAAAACGTTTGGCTACACTTTGGTGAGAGAGAATATTAATAAAATCGCTAACTAAAGGCCAGTAGGTGTTATTCTTCAACAAGGCTTCACCACAGTTCACCACCACATGACGACTGTTCTCTTCATCTACAACAAAAGAAAAAAGAAAGTGCGATTTAACTAAGCAGAAAAACAACATTACCTGGTTTAGTAAGTGCATTCTCTAGTTTTATTTTATTATACTTGTGGTAGCCTGGGAGAGCTCTTTAAAATGTGTAATTTTTTCCTAATATATTCTTTTAAAATAAAAAATAATACCTAAACTAAAACACATTTCTCTTTTTCATGCATCACCCAGATGCAAAGTTTTGACAGTCAGTTGATATTCTGACAACCAGTCACTGACTAGTATATTATAGTAATAAACTTGTCCCATACCCAACATGAAGTGGGCAGCTTTCCTTAGAAAGATTTTTTTTCTTAAAGCTATTTTGTCAAAATGTGTTTTAGGAAGGGGGGGGGGGGAAAAGAAATAAATAAAATAATTTTTTTAAAAAAATTTTAAATGCCACCAGAATGACATTCACTGAGATTTCCCAGACTTCCATGCCCTTAACCAGTCTTTGGTAAAATTACGTATTCACCAGCTATTTTATTTATTACCTATTAAAGACCTATTTTTTTTATTGCATGTTTATATAGACTCAGTTAATCCATCACAAAAGTGCACTTTACAGGCACAAAATAACCACTTTCAACATCAACAATTAAGACCAGCATGCATGTTTACCTTGCAGCTCACTCTTAATAAGGCAGCTCTCCATCATGTAGAGCAGAACGGTGACCATGATGTCCAGCAGCTGGCACTCCTCGGTGACATGACGTGCTAACTCCTCGTTACTGAATAGCTGTACGCTGATATGAACTATTCGGTTGGACATTGTGTCAGATTCGTGGCTCTTCATCAGAGTCTTCATGATAAAGGCATAGTGCTGAACAAATGTTTTAGTGAAAGTGATCTAAAAGGAGAAATTTAAAAAGCTTATGAATGTTCCAGCCACTTCACTTAATACATCATTGTTATAACAATCACTTTAATGTAAAGAAGGAAACTACTGCAACAAATGCTCTGTGATCCAGTAAAATAAAAGCTTACCGAACTCTGTGGGGGAATATACTTTTTTTTTTTTATATAATCGCAAAACAAATATTAAAATGCTAACTTGTACAGACTGCTTGGGTATGAAATATGTACCTTATAGTCTTGATCTGGCAACATGTTGAGTAAAAAAGTAACCATCTTCTGTGGAAACTCATATTTAATAGTCCAAAACAATAACTCCTCTAAAAAACATTTATGTTTTAGAATATCCATTATAGATGGATCTACAAGAAAGAAAACAACAGAATATCAGAAACCACTTTTTCCAAGTTGAAGAAATGAAAAACAATAATAATAACAATGTGAGGAAGTTGTTTACCTTTGGTAGTGCTACTCAGTTTTACTCTCTTTCTCTGGCCTACACTCTGCCCTCCATCCTGATCCTCCTGTTTATATGAAATAAATAATATCATATATATTTTCTTATATGAACAGCACCACGATTTTAAAAAAACTGCATCTTCTCTTAAATCACAACTGTGTTTTCTTGTAGGAAAAAATAAATCAGTGTCAGGGTGTTATCATGCAGTTATCATCTTGAAATTGAAGTGCTGTGGTATAATCGGTGAATTACAACAACTTATTAGTCTTGTGTAAATGTGTTTGTCTCAAAGCTGCTATAGTTCCATTACAAAATAAACGATTTAAATCTTACTTCTTTATTCTCCTCATTCGGGCTGACTGCTGCTGTGGCCCCTAAAACAAAAAGATAACAACAGGACAAGACCAAATATAAGTGTGCAAAAAAATTTGAAAAGCATCACACATTTGTAAACAAACACAACAGCCAGCCAAAAAGAGTTAGAAGAGTTACCCAGTAAGCCATGTGCTCCGGTCCCAGTCCCGGCTGAAGGGTCTGTTGCACTTGCCCCTGTCAAACCCTTATCCTCCACAGACACCAGGCCAGAATTCTTGAGTGCAGACAGGTACTTCTCATAATTTCTCTTTGCATACATATTCTCCTCTTGGCCTGTGGTCAAACAGAAACAACAAAATCTGGCTCCAGTAAATACCCTACAAAAAAATAAATAAAAACAAATAAATAAATAACAAACACTGCGCCTCATTAATGTCCACCCTACCTTCAGTCTTTTGATTTAGACGTTTAGAGAACTCATTTCATTAATTACAAATATTTTTGATGTGGATGCACTTTGAGATGATGATATTACAGAAGCCTGATATGTAAACATAAACACTTAAAAAAAATAATAACTTTATTTCTGGTGTTTGCGCAGTGATGATGGATGGATGGATAAATAATTAGCAATAGTCTCTTTTGCATCCATATTATTTGTATCACACAGCATGAGCATTTGTCAGATATGACTTCAGCAATAGTGTTGAGAGCAAGAGGTGATGTGTAAGATTTCTCTCAACCTGCAGTGTTGGTCCATCATTAAAACAAAACTAGTCAAACGGACATGCCTACCCATGCTCAGTTCCTTGAAGGTCTGTTGATTGGTTAAGATCTTTGTCAGAACTGTGCGCATGGCCCCACCCATTTTAGTGAGATCTTCTAGGAAAGAGATCTGAGGCTCCAGCTGCTGAAGGACCTTCTGTAGATCTCTGTCCGTGGCAGATTCTGGAAAAACACAGAAACAAACATGGCTCAGTCCAAAGTATTAAAAGAACTCTTATCAGGTAAGAGAGAGAGACACAGAGAGAGAGAAAGAATGAAAGAATGAGTCAGTGCTTAACAGACGCACACTTGTTTTGCAAGTACAAGAATTTGACTAATGCGCCTCACCTGACTCTGTGTAGCCATCTCTCAGGTACTGTATTATGCTGATGATAAAACGAGGAAGAACCATCTCCGACATGAGCAGCAGATCTCCAGGTACAGATGGAACATTCTCTCCAGTTCTTAACCGATGCATTCTGCAAAACCTGCCAAGTTCAGCATTAGCATTTTTATTAATATAATTCATTAAATAGATTATAATAAATGTATCTGCACTTCTTTTTACTGTGCCAAGAAAATAATAATAATCAAAATTTAAAAAAAAAGCACCCTTTACACAGCATGTACAATTGTTCCGTGAGGTGCGTAAAATTAAGGCGTCATTAATAGTTATGCTACAGCACTGTTAAATTCCTCAAAAGGTGCTGATTAACCTTCCATAATAGTAGCACAGTCATTAATAAAAATAAAGAAACAAATAAAGGATGGATTTCAATTACCGTGCTGATTCTAATACAATATCAACTCCATAATAAACTCTAATTCACAGGAACTTGTATAGACATTTCGCATTTATTACTTGTATGGCGTTGTAAGGATATTCTGAAGTATGGACCCTAACATGGACTTAAACCTAACAGTGAACGGATAAAAAGCATGATCATTATTAATAAATTCAAAATTGTAACCATTTGCAGATGTGATATAAAAGGAAACATTTTTGGCAGATGCTGTTTTTGGAAACTGTTCACATCGAGCTACAAAACACCCTCCATACACTGATTATTTTCCTATAATCACGCTCATCATATTTAATTCCTTACATACCAGAACTGGGCTTTGTATGTCTAATGGACATCCTCACAGGGTTTCTGAGAGCTGAAGCTAGAAAAACCAAATGTAGATACTGCTGATAAATCCTCCAGCACCACAGTCAGTCCTTCATATAACTCACTTACATTACATAAATTGTCATGAATGTATCAGATGACCACTGAAATGATGCCCAATTCATATCAGTCCCAAAGTAAACGGACACCCACTGATTAATGTCATTTTGTTCTGGTCAATGTGCATTAACCATACAACTGATAACAAATAAATCTGTGCCTTCATGATTATTAAACACTTTTCTTGATTAAAGATTTTATTATTACACAGAATATCCATAATGTCAAATGCAACACACCAACTTTAAACTACGTGTACACTGATTAACACACGCAGTCGATTTTGTTGGCGAGCCTCAGAAAAGGAACAGGCGTTATTCCTTCTCAGTTACCATGCTGAGATCGTGCACAAGTTAATAGTACTTTAATTATGCTACAGACTTAATGGTGTGCAATTTAGATCAAGTCTTCATTTCGTCATGACAACACAAGCATAAGAGATCAAACAAGAGAGTATTATTTAAACTGGTGAGCAATGATTTTGCCTTCTGTACTCTAAGCAGCAATTAAACTTAAAGCATATCACATTCAAAGAGATCCTGAATCTAATTATGAAATAATAGCAGTTCATTATATACAAGTCTCTGGGTGGCACCACTACGATACCAACAAGAAGGAAGAGAAAGGAATATGTCTACGGAGGGGTTTGTGCTGCTAGGTGTGATAAGATTTTTACCAGCCACATACAATTTCCTGTCAATGTGATACACAGTAACACCTGTCATGCTGTCTTATATTTGTCAAGTTGGATTTATTGTACAACATTGTGCATTTTAAATGTTTTGCATCCTGTGGACTGCTCACCCTGTAACTTTTCCTATTTTTCCACCTCCATGCAGTTATTATCTAATAGCACAGTGTTTTCACTTGATCTATAATAAAACTGCTGGAGAAGTCCATCTAATGTTTACTCGTGTATGGATAGAATAACCAAATTACCTACTTAGCTCTGTATAATGAAACAGAGAGTGCTGGGTGAAGTATGAAGTCATGCTAAGGAAATGAGCAGTGAAATCAGTGCCACTTACTATTCCACTCCTGATACATCAGCCCCAGCTATGCACACAGCTAAAACAACTCCACAGACCAGAGCAAAACAACTGTGCGTTTAAAGTCCACCAACCAGGGCACATACAGTGCTTAAACTGTCAGCTAGCTCAAATTAAAACCCTCTTTTCTCCCCTTAATCATATCTGAACGTAAGGAAGGAAAGGCAAGAGCTGTCAGTGAAACTCTATGTGGTTAAAAATAAACCACTGACACTCAGTAAGGCGTGTGGCTAAGCTAAGCTAAGCTAAGTTATGCTAAGCTAAGCTAAGCTAGCCGTGTTACCGTGGAGGAACCTGGAGGCAGGGCTGGCTTTAGCGGAGCTAATCAGTCTGTAATTGTTTAAATTCCGCGTCCGGTGCTCATAACACGTATCCAGCTGAGGACAATTATCCAAACAAGTACAGGACAGTCAGGTCATGTCAGCTAGTAATGTTCCCTCGCCTTGCTAATAACTAAAAACAGACAGCTGGACAGCTAGCTAGCTAGCTAGCTAGCTGCAGCTATCAAGCAAATCAACTTACCCACTTTCTCGCATGACATTACTGTCTCCACAGTCGCAGGCCCCGCCAGCCTGACTCCTAAACATATTAAAATCATGGCCCGTGTGGTCGCCGTTGTTAAAGCACTCAGCACAGAGTGACATGCAGGGCGAGATGCCACAGGTCCGGCAGCGATATGCTACAAAATTAGCAGTCCAGACCAAGCCGCACAGGGTGGCGTTATCGTAGGAACGGACCGTTTTGCAGAACTCCTCGAAACCGTCCCCTCCTGCCAGCAGATATTTACACCAGTCCAGGGCCTCGGTGTCCGCCGCCGGTTTCTCCGGATTGAGAACATTATCCAGCAGTTCCTGAAGTTGCCGGACCCCGGAGCTGTTGTCAGTCCGATTGAGGTCCGCCTTTAAATGAGCGGCTGTAGCTTTCTTATCCCGGCGTAGCAGCGACGCCGCCATCGTTCACTCCGAACTGTTGTCCACAATTTATTTTGGTTGTCTTGTAGTTCACGCGTTTTCTCGCGATATCATGAAGCGCGACGGACAGAGTAGAGCTGTAGTAAATAAGAGAGAGTCCATCAGCTGTCAGGCAGAGATGCTGCTTATCTGACATGGACACGCAAGTCAGATGACAACACAGAGGCTACTATTTCTGGAAGAAAATCTCGTAAGGATTTTTTAAATAACAAAAGTAAAAACAAAATTATTTACAACAGCAGAATAATCAGACCAAATAAAACCCACAACTTTCAGTTTCAATCTTCTACTACTACTAATAATAATAATAATTATTATTATTTTTATTATCATTCATTCATTCTATCATTCATTTTCTGAGCTGATTAATCCTAATTAGGGTGGCATTGAGGCTTGCGCCCATCTCAGCCGACTCTGGGTGAAGGTGGGGTGCACCCTGTACAGCTCGCCAGACCATTGCAGGGGCAAAACCCATACAACCATTTACACTCACACCTAGAGGCAATTTGGAACAGTCAGTCAACCCCCCTACTGTGCATGTTTTTGGACTGTGGGAGGAAACCGGAGTACTCAAAGGAAACCCACACAAGCCCAGGAATTGAACCCAGGACCTTCTTGCTGTGAGGTGAATGTGCTAACCACTGTGCCACCATAATAATAATAATAAAAAGAAGAAGAAGAAGAAGAAGATGTTTTTGTTTGTTTTGTTTCATTTTCAGTATCCAGCTGTTGGGCCCCTTTCCTTTTCTCACTCCATACACATAGTGGACCACTTGTACATATAGAACTATCTCGACAAAACTGACAAAATAACAAGAAAACCTATTAGAGTGTTTGCCAAGAGACCTCTGGCAAAGAATAAATGAACTGCAGGAATATCTGCTGATTAATGATCACTCCTTGCATGTATCAGTACTCTCTGGTATTTTAGACAACTATTAGATGGGATTGTTAATAATTATTATACAGAGGAACAGAACAGTCTGATTGGTCCATTATCAAGCATGTACTAATCAATGTTAGTCATTAACCTGTCTGTGTTTACAATATTTTTCATGTTATGTCTGATCATAACCCTGATCAAACAGGTTGGTAGCAGCATCATGCTATGTAGCAGTTTCTCTACAGCTGAGACTGAGGCTCTATTCAAGGCAGAGGGAATCACGTAGCTACATATACCAATCTGTTTTTGCACAAAACCTTTAGGTCTCTGCTAGACAGCTGAAGATGAAGAAAAATTTCATCTTCGAGCACAGTAACGACCCAACGCTCAAATCCAATTCAACAAAGTAATGCCTTCAGAAGACAAAGATCAATATGTTAGGATGGTCCAGTCAGAGTCTGTGATCTAAATCCTATTAAATCTGTGGAATTATTAGAAGAGGGCTGCACACAAGATATCCCTGTACCACTTTATAGAGCTAAATTTTTTTCTTGAGAACTGGAATAGAATTGGCAAATCAATATGTGCAATGGTGGTAGATGTTTACTCAAAAAGGTTGTAGTGTTGCAGGCACTATAGTACTAAAACAAGTATCTGACTCTCTGACTCTGACTGAATGTGTTATAAAAAGGTGTTATATGTGGAATTTGTTGGAGATGGATACTGATTTTAGATTCTTTAATTTGCACATGTGGACTGCCTTTAATTCAAACTACAGTTTTCCAGTAGGGTTCAAATCTGGAGACTGAAATGGCCATTAACCTCAAACTAATTAATCTCATCCTACATCATGTGACACACTGACAGGACATTATGACAGAGAGATGGGGGGTTTCTTGTGATCTCAGATCATTGTGATCTTACAGTAGTTATTTGTGGAGTTTCATTATCTTACAGTGAACTTATTGTGGTGATATATGATTGGTCATTGCTTGTGTTACCCATTATCAAGTATTCAGTCCTCTAGTAAATACATTTTATTTTATATCATTGTCTTCATAATGTTTGATCTTGATCTAAGCCAAGGTACTGTACTAAATAAAACATTAAAAATCATTAATTCATCCAAAGCAATCTTATATATATATACACACACACACACACACACACACACACCATAGAGGTTTGCGATCCAGAGCATTACAGCTACTACCAGGTAGTGATGCACCCAGTCAGAATACTCTTGATGGTGCACCAGTAGAAGTTGGTGAGGATTCTGGAGTCAGTGCCAAACCTCAGCCGCCAAAGAAAGATCAGTTGTCTCGCTGCTATTGTTTTTTTTTTATAAAAGTGAAAAAAAAGTGAAGTAACCAGATCAGATCCTCAGTGATCCCCAGGAACCTGAAGCAACTGACTCTCTTCACCTCTGTCCCCTCAATGTGGATAGTAGTGTGGCCTCCATCCCGCAGTCTCCTGTTGCTCACGATGAGCTCCTTGGTCTTGCTGATATTGAGCAGCAGGTTGTTGTCCTGGCGCCATAATGTCAGGGCACTCACCTCTGCTCTGTAAGCAGACTTGTCACCATCTGAAATGTGGCAGATGGTGGTGGTGTCTGCACATTTGATAACTGTGTTGGAGCTGTGTGTGGCTGTACAGTCATGGGTGAAGGTATACAGCAGGGGGCTGAGCAGACAGCTCATGAGCTGGGGGGCATTGGTGCTGAGCGTCAGTGAGGAGAACGTTACACCGCCTATCCGCTCCACCTGTGGTCTGCCTGTCAGGAAGTCCAGTCAATAAACAGCATCCACACATAAGTATTCTTGTGGTCCAAGTGTGAGAGAGCAGTGTGCATAGCCGGTGCTATTGCATCGTCTGTGGATCTGTTTGACTGGTAGGCCAAATGAAATGAGTCAAGTGTAGCAGGCAGTGAAGCTGTGATGTGAGCTTTGACTTTTTGCTCAAAGCACTTCATGATAGAGCTGAGTGCTACTGGCCAATTGTCAGTGAAGCAGCTGACATTAGGTTTCTTAGGGACAGGAATGATGGTGGTCTTCTTGAAGCATGTGGGGACGACACACAAGTGCAGGGAAAGATTAAAAATGTCTGAAGACATCTGCCAGTTCCTGAGCACATGCTTTGAGAACATGACTGGGATGTTGTCCAGTCCAGGAGGGATCTGAAAAGGACAGCTGTCCTCCTCTGACAGAAACTCCAGCTTGCTGTGGTTCCCAAAGTGAGCATATGTGCTGTAGTCAAGGTTAAAGGTAGTCCAATAAATGTAATCGGGTAGGGCAGTGATGGCTTAGTGGTAAAGGCACTGGGTTACTGAGTCCGAAGGTCAGCAGTTCAAACCCCACTATCACCACTGTTGGGCGCGTGAGCAAGGCCCTTAACCCGCAATTGCTCAGTTGTATAAAAAGGATAATTGTAAATTGCTCTGAATAAGAACATCTGCCAAATGTTGACAATGTATTAGAGTGCATGACATGTTTTTTGGGCTGAGCAGGGAACCTTATACTACTTTAGCATAATCAATATGGGATCTTCTGCGATTATTGTAAGATTATGTATTTGAAAACAAAATCACCCATGCTTCCTGATGCCAATCACAGTGAGATTAGCCAATCGTGGGAATCCCCAATCTCATGAGTGCATTATTATGTCCTGTGATGCAACATGAGCAGAATAGAGTTTAAAAAGAAAAGCTAGTTTCATGTGTCTCAGAGGTAACACATGTTCACCTTCATCCTTTCTTAATCCTAGATATAATTTCAGTCAAAGGCACACAATCAATTTATTAAACAAGCAGTTTATTAAACATCCAGTAACAAACAGCCCATCTGATTAAAGAACATTTTTCTATGTAAATTATACACAGTTCTGTACAACAATGCTAACATGACTAAAATAACAAAAACAGATTTTTGTTGTTTTCTGAACACTGTACTATCGGCATAATTCTGAGAGGCAATGGCCCTAAAAACAACAAAGCAAGCACTATGCTATACCAGTATTACAGCCTGTCGTAGGTGAAAACATTGAAGCATCATACCACACTGAATGTAGTACACTCTAAATTAAACAATAGAGAAATACTAAATTGAGTAAGATGCTGAACCTGCATTTACAAAAGTCATTCCTTTGTTGTAGTCACTGGTCATGCTGATACGTAGCTTCATTTATAACTGGGACACTTTTTACTTAAACAACATACACACAAAACTTGTTAATCTCATTTAAATCTCTAGACTATTTATTTGTGTGCATAGGCCAATAGTTTCTTTTTTAAATGATTTTATAAGCAGTTATTTGAAAACTGGGTATCAGAATAATATCATTACTAAGTTAACATGTACAAGTATCAGATTTTAATACATTCATGCCATTTACTGACAGATTTGTGTTAGAGGTGTCTGAAGGCTTAGATTAAAATCAATGCCTGTGCAATGGGAAACTACATATATCCTCACCAGGATTTATATATTCAAGCACAAACACCTGAAATACTGAAAGAAATTATGTTTAAAGCCATACTGCTTCATGTAAATTGGGTATTGATGACATCATTTTAAGGTTCAGTTTCTAATTAACCACCCATAAAATCAATAAAATACAGTTATCTGTCTAATATTTTGCACACAGACAGATTTTAGTGAGATTAATTTTCAACAAGGTCTGTCTTCTCCTTCAAGGTTGCTATATTAGCAAAAGGAGTGATATGTAGTTTAAAAAAGTAAACCTGCTTATTTGCTTATTGTTTATTCTTTCATTAATTTGTTTTGAGTTTTTAAAGAATCACATGACCCTTTCTTTCATTTCTTTCAACACTTTAAATCTGAAGAGGACTAAGGATGCCCTTAAACCTGTGGTTTCTTTGGTAGAACCTTTGAAAATGTTCAGCATGTGTAAAACCTGTCAATTTAAAGTACTATAATTCTCCTGACCAATAATGATTTCTTGATTTTTTGTGTGTGTATTTATAGTTTAATATTTTTAATTAGGATACGCATTTTGGAGGGTTCCCCCCCTTTTCCCTTAGCTGCTGTAAAGATGTAAAGAGCAGCTATATAGAGCAGAACATCTACAAATTAAAAAATAAATATACACGCACAATACAACACAAAACGCCATTTTTAAAACAGTTATTTAAACAAAACAGACATGATAAAAACAGAATAAATATATTTAAGGCTTAGAGTTTGATCAATTTCAGCCAAATCAAATAATTACTTTCTGAACTGATGATATTTAGCAGGAACCCTTTTAAAAATCTTTAGACACACAACACTTCCTGTCCAAAGGCATAACAAAAGGCATCAAAGATATTTACCCTATTTATGAATAGAAATGCAGAAAGGATTAACAATGGCCTAATGTTGATCTATATATTTTAAAACGATTGTGTGTTGGTTTTTTTAACCATATGTAACGGTCATGCTGAAAATTCTAACTTTTTAAATATCCTATATACTCCCATTATACTCAGTGAATTTGTAAAAATATTTGTTGCCTATATCTACATACAATCCTTTTTCTAGAAAACAATGCTAAATACCTCTTCAGTTACAGCAGTGTTAAACTGTATTCTATATTACTGTACATTCAAAGAATAACTTGGGTTTAACCATTGTAAATCTATTATCTGGGATGGTTTTAAATCGATAGCATTTAAATGTAAACCTCCAGTGATCTCAATTTAGATGAGTTCTCTTACACGTCAGTGTACTGTTTAATCTGTCAGTAAACTAGGAGTGCCTCTAGTGTTATCCATCCACAAGATGTCAGCATTTAGCTAAAAAGAGCATACAGTTGTTGTTTTTTTTTTTCCTTTTTTTAGGAATAGGTATTATAGTTCTAAAACTATACACAATGTCTTCGCAATGTGATGGGTCAAAATGGTGAAACTCTTTTAGACACAGGCATGAGAGGCCTGTACAGTGAAAAGGACAGTTCTGTTATGGTAATCTTTAACACATAACCCTCTCTTCCAGTGTGTATTTCTCTGTGAATGCATGGGAAACTCTCATAAGGTGTGTCCCATAGTCGAAGTGACCAAACCTTTAATATTAGTGACAGGTCGGACATCATGCAGCTGTTTGCGTCTGTCAATAAAAGCAGCCAACCTGGCTGTATCCAGTGGCGTTTTGGAATAATCCCCACTGTGAGCGCTCACCCATGGGTGCTGCAAACATGCTGTCGAGTTCTGTCTTTTTCTGGCATCTTGGTTCAGAGCTGAAACAATGAAATCCCTTGCTGCTTGACTCACACCACAGAAATATTCATCTGGGAAGCAGAAGTCCAGTTTGCAGATGTTAACACAGGTTTCCTCCAGACTCTCATCCAAAAATGGAGAGACACCACTCAGCATAACGTAGGCTAGCACACCAACACTCCACACGTCTGTGGAGTAATACACAGGTGTACCCTGGATCAGCTCAGGAGCTGCAAACTCGGGGTTTCCCAGCAGGAGGTGCACATAGCGGTGACCTGATATGTGCACTGCATCACCAAGGTCGATCAACTTCACGCATGGTACAGGCACACGAAGGTTGACCATCAGGTTTTCAGGCTGTGCAGAAGAATTTTTTATTAGTGAATTAACAAAAGCGATAACATAGAATGAACAGTTACTAAAATAAATAAATAAAATACAATACATGAGTGAATATTTATGTGGATGATGCAGTAGTAATAGTGGTACACTGGAAAACCTTGCTATCTAATCAAGATATAAAATCTTATCTCCAGCCAAAAATTATTTTTGATGTTGTCTTGGGAATCATATACTACATAAGAACAGAATATGTAAAATGAGTAATATTGTTTTAAGAATATATTTCTTGATTATAGTTTGTCTCCTAATAAATCAAGTTAAATTATCTGCCAATGCAGTAGGATAATTACACCTGGTAAGAATTCATTTTCTGAACTGCTTAATACTAAATAAATAAATAAATATAAAAGTTTTATCTATCCTTAATACATATACACTACATAGGAATAAGGCGATCTGTTTGCTTCAATATCTGGAGGATTATAGACACTATCCAGAGTGGATACTGCCTGAATCAAAACAGCAAATTCAACAAAATGCCACCCCAAAATATACAAAGAAAGCTATGCGGTATGGCCTTAACTTTTTCTTAAGTTTAAAAAAAGCACTTTGTTCAAACTGTGTACAAAGAAATGTACAGAAATAACCATGTATCAGTCCTAAAGTAATTAGTAGGAAGTGATCTATCAAGGTACAAGGAAGCCATGCATCTAAAGGGTTTTCTGTTTTGGTACCTAGATAGTGGAATGAGGTTCCATTACTTATCCCGACAGTTGGGCCACTTGATGTCTGCACATGATGACGAATTTCCAGAATTTATTCTTTTAAAAATACATCCCTACAGGATTTTTAGACTGATTTTAGAAAGAGCAGGGAAACATTAGCCTGTCATGGTAATGTAATTAATTTTGCATTTAAATTAAAATAACTTAAAAACCATTAAATCAAAGTGTATACTATATTATGAGTAGAATTAAAATGGCAAGAAAAAGTTCTCAGACACAGGGTTATAATAACCCTGGATTATATTATAATCACATGTTGACAGCACATGTTTCAAAGCACATCATTATTTGATTATCTGAGCCTAGTTATATTATATTATAATAGCCCTAATTATTTTGGATGCGGTAGGCCTGAAACGGAAATGGATGTATAATAAATGAAACCAAGTTGACCAAACCGGAAATATTTTTGGTTTATACGGTCTTCAGTGAAACCTAACTGAAAGCAAATTCAGAAATCACTGCTTTCTTTTTTTCTGTTTGTATTGTCCATACCATCCAAACATTTTCTGATCTGAAAAATGAATATAGTTTACAAAACAGTTTGATTACTGGTATCGTTTTAATGTTTTGTATTTTATTTACCTTCAAGTCCAAATGAGCCACTTTGCAGGTGTGCAGGTGCTTTAAGGCTTCCAGTGTGTCCCTAATGAAGAATGCCACCTTCTCCTCCATCAGTTCATCATGAGCAACCAGATAATCCAGGAGACGACCACCTTCCAGCCTGGACATGAACACAACACAAAGTCATAGAAAATAATACGCATACAAAGAAATATAATCCTAAATATGTTAAAACAAACATTCACCTGTCAACCAGACAAAACACTCATAATGTAATCAGTTAAAAGTACCACTACTCATTAGACCTGCAGTAATAAAAGCTGTTTTACAAGACCTACAAAGCCTGGTTTCAGTTTCACTGTAAAGCCTTATTCAAGCATTTAAGGAGGAGGAGTTAATTTAAATTATTACAAGTTTAGAATTTTATGAAAGGAAAAATACAAACATTTGTCAAAAAACGCTTCACTGTCTTCATGAGAAAGAAAAACAGTTAATTACTAGAACCCGGATTATAAAGACAGCTACAATCACTGTTCTGCAAATAAATTCATGATCCCAAAATATATCCGTGTGTAACAAACACATTAAGACTCGGAGGAAAAGACAAACAGAATCTTGCTAGTCTGGTGTAAATGGAATTTAAAAAGAGTTTTACATAAGGGTAAATTAAAATGTAATGATATTCCTGCCACCCATAAGGACTAAATCCATGTGTTTAAGACACAAGTAAGACTTACAGCTCTAAGACAAGTATGTAGGCTGCGGGAGACTCATAAGTGTCTGTCAGAGCCACCAGTTGAGAATGCTGCACATGTTTCAGGATATCTGCCTCATGAGCCACCTGCTCTTTCTTCTGCATCTTTTTATTGACAAACTTCACTGCTACCTCTTTCTTAGTGGCCTTGTGCAGACACTTTCTCACCACTGAGAAGCGGCCTCTGCAAACCGGAGAGTACAGCATGGGAGACACTATTAAAAGATAGATTGCAAACCAAACTGCAAACAACAACAACAACAACAACATTTACCTTCCAAGTTCACAGATTTCTGTAAATGCTGAGTCAAAGTTATCTTTCCAATGGATTCCAGTTCCATCATATGTTGAAGCTTAACACAAATAAAATTATTGGAATGTTTGAAATATATAAGACAAGTTCGCATTGTGAATACAGTCTCTCAAAGTATTGTGGTGCTGCACTAACCACAGCTGGGTAGCGTGACCATGTTGGACGGCTCACTAGGGGGACTGATGCCCCAGGGGTTGCTGGCTCTTACTCTAAACTGGTAATGTCCACCTGGGATCAGATCCTCGATCTTCACACATACATCAGCTGTAGAGCGTATTGACTGCTGCCATACCAGGGAGTCTGCAGATTAACAAGCAGAAGCATTTGCACACATACACCGGTCAAAATATGCCCAATTTCTGATATTCTTATTAAGTCAATCATAAAGGGTTCATGATTCAGAATGCAGGCACTCATTGTCCCTCAGTGTCAGGGCTTCAGCAACCGTTCCCTCACTCATTTGCTATGCTGCTTAATCCTACTAGGGTCATGGGGAGGCTGGTGCCCACCTCTGCTGACATTGGGCAAAGGCAGGGTACACCCTGAACAGTTCACCAGACCACTGCAGTGCCAACACACAAGCATTCACACTCACACCTAGGGTCAATTTGGAACAACCAGTTAGCTTTAGGTGCATGTCTTTGGACTGTGGGAGAAAACCAGAGTACCCGGAGGAAACCCATGCAAGCACTGGAAGAACGTGCAAACTCCGCACAGGAATGCCCGAGCCTTGTGAATCACTGTGCCGCTGCACCAGCACTGTACCGTAGAATTTTACTGTGCGTTTAATATTGAAGTGTTTCACTGAAGGTGGGATGGATCTTGTAGTTTTGTATCTCATGTATCAATTCATTACAAAAATGCAGTTTTGGTCTGAGCCTCAATCTTTAAGTACAGTATTTGACAACCTTATATTACTGAATTTGTCTTTTTAGCAAGATAAATGCAATAGCCATGTATCACCACTAGTCTGTGCTCATAACTTATGTTTAGCTTGTATAATGCAAAATTTGTCTTTGTAAAATTGAACAATTAACAAATAACTTTTGAAATAGAAATTAAAATTGTGCATTTTGTCTTAAAAACTAAATTTTTAAAGTCATTCGCAGTTGCTTCTTTAATAATCATTAAAGCATTCGTTCCTCTGCCAAGGAGGAAAGTGCAGTGTATTTTATCTGACAACATATACTTAGACAAAATAAAACTTGGTGGAGTTTGGTGCACCTTAAGCAAAGGAAGAACCCATTATGGAACAGATCAAAGCCATGTGGCAAATCCACAGATTTATTTCTTGTTTGCCTTTCTAGTTAAAGTTTTTTGTTTTTTCATATTTACATTCATATCATATTCATATTTTTCATATCACTAAAAGTCCCACTCAGTGCTGTTCATAGTTCATATTTTAATGTTTAAATAAACTCTTAACCAATATATACCCTTGAACATGGCAGACGAGACCACATATTTGGTTGAATTATTCTTTTAAAGAATTCTAAGTGTAGTCAGAGTCACAAGTTTTTTCTTAGTAATATTTTAAATAAATATTTCAATAGATGCAATCAGTAGTTAATAGTTTTTTTTAAATGGTAAGCCTCCTAACCATGCAGACAATACTCCCACCAAATCAAGTAATTATATGAATTACACTGTAATACTACCAAACGCTCAGCTAAATAAAATAAAAACGATTTACAAATATCTAGAATAATATATATATAATAATAGATATATTATAATATATCAATCATGCCTAGCCAATTGTTTTTACTAGTTATTTCTCACTGTTTATCCTTTCACAGGCCAGGTGATGCCACAGTAAGCCAAGACGTCTATATTGCTTGCAACAGTTGCT
>JAOUQZ010000047.1:15427375-15451198 GCA_028564935.1 Neosilurus hyrtlii | reverse complement strand
ATATATATATATATATATATATATATATATATATATATATATATATATATATACACACACACACAAACACACACACATCAGTCACAACATAAAAAAACAGGTAAATTGAATAACACTGATTATCTCATTATTGTTTTTATATTAGCCTTTCCATTTTGATAATACTTGCACCAAATTTTAGACACAGCCGACATCATTTTGGCATCTTTTGACACACCCTGTGTTGAAAATTCTTCTTAAAGGAGATTTTGTTTCAACTGACAACTGTCAAGTGCTGGGATCATGTTCGTTTGCAATTTGCCAAGTACAACAGCTTGTTGATGTCCGTAAGTCTCTTTTAACTGCAGACTAATTTGCATTTTTGGACTTGTGTTGGTATTGGTTTAAAAAATACAAGGTGATTTCATAATGCTTCAGCATTAATTGATTCCATATTTTTTTATAATAATAAATAATAATAAATGAATTTGGAAAGCCATAAATTATTATTATTTTGTTTAATTTGTGTGAGGCAGGCTTTATAACGCCAAAGTGATCAGCTATTAAAAAATTATTTGGTCACATCTGTGGTTTATTTATTCAATGTAGTGATTCCATTTTTCCCCCAGGTTGTACTATTCTTTGCCTTGAATATATACTCAATTATGTTCCATATAAAGGAGAACTGAAAAAAATATATATTAAAGAGAAGACCTCCCATGTCCCATTTTCTTTAAAGTCATATTAAGGTGAAACCAGTGTCTTTTGCTTTGCTTTTATCCCTCATCCACATTCACAGAGTTCTTCTGTTTACACCTGCACATTTTTTTGCCACTAGATAGCAAAGAGCCACAGATAGTTTTTTTTTTTGCATAGCTGCCCTTGTAACATGGCAACCCTTCATGAGAAGCATACTGAGAAGCTGACTACATTGTAGTGACCATGAGATGGCTGAATCTCAAGTTTTCTTTTTGACCAGCAGTTTATGTTTTATATTTGAAGGCTAAAGATTTACAACAGGCCGCACTCCCCTTAATGATAAGGATAACTAATTAACGAACCGGATGACAAGAACAACTGATTAACTGTTCTGTAAAAATAAATAGTGGAACAAACTGTACATATGTCAGTCATTATCCCTTCATCAAAGAAAAAAATTTCTTGCATATTAGATTAAAAAAAAGAAGGTTATACTCTCTGACCTACACAAAAATGGTGTATTAATTAAGTCTAGTGGTGGTCACTGACATACAGCTACGTCCCCAATTGACTTCCTATAATAAAGGAAGAGTGAAAAGACTTTTTCACCAGTAGAACACCACCAGCTGTCCTCCGGTATTATCTGCTTTTCAGTCTGTTGATTCTATTCAGTGAAACTGCTACAATCACTATGCACGCCACATATTTCTGAACACAACACAGCTTCATGTTGGTCAAAGTTTTTGCTGAGAAGCGTATGCAATTTGTATTGAGTATCACAATGCATCTTGAGTGCTATGCAACATTCCAAGCATATTAAACTTGAACATCTTGGTCAAACTGGTTACCGAGACACTGATGAATAAACGCTCATGCTGGCTTTTTGATTGACAGTAACAACAAAGAAAGCAAGAGAGAAAGAAAAAGTGCATGGGAGACAGAAAAATAAGAAATGAAAAAAATGCAGACACTGTCATGGGTAGGTAGGTGGGTAGATAGACAGACATACAATGACAAAATAAAGAATCCTGCAATAGATAATTTGTTGCCAAGTAAAAATGGATTTGGGTTAATTTAACCTTGAATGACTGCAGCAGCGATGCTGAGCCCTTCAGAAGTGTGTGTACATGCTGCCAATCATATTTAGGACATTACATCACTAACATTTACTCCGAAAAGGAGAAAATAACAACTTAAAATGCCTATAGCACAGAAAATACAAACAACACAAAGAAATCTTGCCTGTTAAAACCTTTTTACTTGATCTTTCATTGCAGTATTTTGGTTGAATTTATTTGAGCTTATTGAAGGGCTGAGCTGCTGTACCCGAAAGCAGTGCTAGAGAACAGTGCTAAAAGAAGCTGCTGTTGTGAAACAAGTCAACCCCGCTATCTCACTGCGGAGAGAGACTCCATGAGTTGATAGCTAATGAGAAAGCACTTTAGCCCACTTTAGAGAAAAGCAGTGGGGTACTCTCACACACACACACACCTGATCTTATATTTCACTTTGGGGGGGGTTTCCATTGATTTGTGTATTATTGTACTAAATTAATGGCTTACTTTGCCACCTAACCATAACATTGGCTGTGGTTTTGCCTTTAACCTTAACAGTAGGTCATAACAATCACATATTCTCATGATATATGGGACGTTCTGCCTTCACACACACAGTATAGATCCAGAACCGCCTTTTGTTCCTTGAGACACCGTACAGAAACTTTCCCTGAAAGTCTTTATTTTTTATAATATCCAGATTTCTGTGTTCCACAATGATTTTAATACCTGTTATTCAAGTTTATACTTAACCACAAGTAGACCCCTTTTTTTAAAATCCTCAATATAAACCTAAATCCAACAAACCCAATCATTCCCCCACCCCTGCATTCTTATAGCATCCAGCTATAAAAGGTATGAAGCCTTCATTACCCACCTGACACACCACAGCGGCAGCAACACTTCGCTATAATCCAACTACAACATGAGCAAATGTGTCTCCCACTCTTCATTCTTCCTCAAGATCTCATGGCTCAGAAGAAAGCAGACAGAGAGTAAGTACTAAGACTAAGTAGAATACAGAGAGAGAGAGAGAGAGAGAGAGAGATATTCCTGCTTAGTGTTGTGGAGAGAGTGTAATCACTGAGTTACTGCTCCAAGTTCATTCTGCAGCCTTCCACAACAGGGAGGAGAGAGAGGAGGGGCCACACACACTCAAACCCACACTCGAAATCTCATTCTCGTCCTCTCTTTCTCTAACAGCTTCCTCGCTACACATGCTAGATTATAGGGACAGAGAGTCAAGTTACATTCCTGCTGGTGACAAAGGCTCTACTCAGTGACGGTCTAAAGAGTGACTCTCAGCCAGTAACGAGCCATTCTACAGGATCATGGGTCAGCAAATCAGGCATGTGTCTGTGCTCAGGCTGCTTTTCTTATAGTTGAAAGTTCTTACGCTTGAAGAGAGAACACATGCTGTATTCTATTGATAATGCGAATAGCAATAAGAGAGAACATAATTATAAAGGCTAAATATTCATTTCACAATGCTAGAAAAATTTAGTTAGTTAAGCAACGGGTGGGGACTCGCAATCAAAATCAGGTTAACCAAGTTAACATATTTCTTATCTGTAAGAATGTTCCTGTCTGAAGTAACCTGTCTTCTCAAAAACAACAAAGGAAAAGGAGTCTTCTGAAAGAGCTGGAAAAATCCTTGGTATTCTACTTACAATGCCAGAGATGGACATGAATGACAATGCTGAGCAGAGTCAGTGTTTTTTTTTTTTGTTTTTTTTTTTTAAATGAACTGCAAACATGCGGCACAATATATTCTTGGCCTTTGATGTTTTCCCGCAGTGTGAAAAACACTGGGAGGTCATGCTCTCACCTGTGTTGGATTGTTTGTTTTTTAGTTTGGTTGTGTGTAATATAACTCAAAAAGTTATGCACAGATTTGGATGAGTACAGCACAGTAGGGTGTGGTGCAAGTAGCAAACCATAAAATTTTGGAGGTGGCCTGTGCATAGGATCATATTTTTTAAAAAATGCATCAAGGTCAATAAGTGCAAATAATGTGTAAATAAATGTTCATTAGACAGTCACTAGGGAGATATCTATATCAATCTATAATGAAACCATCTTAGGCAGATTTTTCAGGTTAAGCAGTGCACTTGTTACCTTAATCCAATTTGCGCCTGGACGACCTGTCTTGAACTATATGAGTACTACAGAATTATATATATCATGTGTACTGCCTTGAGACCTATACTTGAGAAAAAAAAGCAAAACAAACCAGGATAAGCAACGTAAATGAAATTTTCAATTAATGCTATTGAACAAAAAATAATTTAAATAAATAAATAAGACAATTTATTTGTTTGTTTGCTTAGTAACAATTGTCTTGAATGCCACTGAAGTATTGGATACTAGGTGACATGGTCCAGTACAGCATTTCTCGACTCTTGACTCCAAAATAATTGTTCTGTCTATTATACATGGGTATTTTAAGAGGGTTGTACTGACAAAGTGCAATTTTGAATGTGTCCTGCTCCTGCCATATAGCCCAGATAGTTCTGCATCTGCACTTGCCCAAATAAAAGCATACACCCCTTATTACACATACAGTCTCTGACAGTGGCACGCAATCAGACAGAAAGAGAGAGAGAGAGAGAGAGAGAGAGAGAGAGAGAGAGAGAGAGAGAAAGAGGTATAAACTGCCCTCAACCATGGACAGAAGCAACACAGGAAGCAGCTTCTACAATTAGGTCATTTCTCAGCTAGTAGCCCTACATGTTTTGTGTTTGCACATATTACAACTCTTTGAACTGTTACGCACACAGTACTAGTAATAGTATTAGGAAAATGAAGAAGAATACAGACACAAAGAAATGTCAGTGTAGTGATGCACACATTGTTCATGGATTTATGACAACGATGCCTATAGACTTGCTACTGCTATAAATGATATTTAGGAGTACTGCTGTAATTTTCATATGGTACTGAGATTATGAATGTGTGTCATTTGCATTTGGTGTTGGAAAGATAACAGATCAAGGTGGGGGGTGGAGGCAGCAGCAGACTTTTAAAGCATAAAAAGGAAGAGGCTTATGCAAATAAGGTTATTCCTATTCATAAGGTTATTTCTGTTCCATAAACCAAATACCATATTACTTAAACTCACACTGTAGCAGAAGCAGGTGAAAAGTAATCATGTAGCACTGGCATTACCAGGAAACAAAACCATGAAATACATGGGCATCTAATGGTACAATCTCAGTGAAGAGGACACCGTTGAAGCTGTATTATGATTCCAGTGTGTGCAATCATATGAAGACATGAACATGGAACATGCACTGGGAGAAAAACCCCTCAGGCTCTAAATACTTCAATCACTTTTTATGGAGAAAAGACCAAAGTTAATAAACTGTTGCAAGGCAACACTCCATAAGGAAACAAAAGACTAATTGATTATGTAAGTGAGAGTCATCTTACAAATAGAGCAGCAGTGACAGAGGAAGTTGTGTGAAGTGAACTCATTGCAGGCAAAGCAAATCATTATTTGTTGGTATAGAGAAGGAAAATGCATTTAAGAACATTACAAGCAAATGAGGAGTTAATTTGTATATTTCTATCATCAATCTCAAAGTTCAGAGAGTTGCACATGTCCTTCATTTTCTCATTTCTAATTATGAACAAGCATCCTGCTCACTCTCTGTGACATCTGGATCATCCAGAAAAATAAATTAAAACAGAGCTAGTCACATGACAACTGTGATGAATCACTAATCAAATATTAGATCACTATTATTTTCAACAAGCATCTATTAAGAGTTCAATGGTTATGTCATGAAGGCAGTGCAGGATGCAGGATGCAGACTACTAATATTCAATAGATGATGTACCTCAAAACAAACCACAATAGTTTGCATGCTCATCAGTACAGATGCAGGCATTGTAAAAGGTGTTGTCAACATGATCAGTACTGCTTGATTTGACTCCATTACACCTCATAGCTATTCCAGATCATAATGAAACTTTGCATTTTAAACTATTACATGACAATATTGAATGGAGTTACTATTATAATACCAAAAACATTATTATTAGAAACCAAATAAATAATTAAGTACAAACATACTTACATACATAAATACAATAACAACTGAGAGGCAAATCTGTGGACATAAAAACACCTTGTTGATGTTGAGGAAAATAGCCAGATTGATCATTTGATCGAGCTGCTAGCAATGACTAACTCAAATGAGTTACTCATTATAGAATGAGGGTGTTGATCAAATGTTGAGGTAAATGGGCTAGAACAATGTTGGGTCCCATTCCTGTCAGCCAAAAACAGGAATCTGAGGTGAATATGAGCACAGACCAAAAAAAAAAAAAAAAAAGAGTAGAAATGAATATCACCTGTTATTTCAGTCTTTAGCTGTCCAGTTCTGGCGAGTTTCAGTCTGTGCCTCAGAGTCTTGTTCTTAGTTAACAGGAGCAACATATCAACTGATGCAATATGTCATAACTATTCCTCCTCAATGTTTAATCTACATTCTGAGATATTTTCTGCTCAGCATGGTTGCACAGAGTCTTTATTATAGTTAATATATATCCCCTGTCCATTTCCAATGGTCTGGCTATTCTCCTCTGATCTCTCGCATGAACAAGGTGTTTTAGCCTGCAGACACTTCTTGGAGGATTATGTAATACCTAAACCAGCCCATCGGGTACCAATGACTAACTTTGAGATTTGATGTGCTCCTGACATGTTTCTGTACAAGTGTGCCACATGCAACTTATGCAATGAGTTTCTGTCACAGTAGAATTCTGCATGAATGAGCAGGTGTACAGGTGTGTGTGTGTGTGTGTGTGTGTGCGCGCGTGTGAAATTTCCTGTAAATAACTACAAAATGATGTGGTGCCTTCACCTGCCTCAAAGCATTTCATCATGCAGCCTTACTGCATCAGCATGTGAGCTTTTACCCAAGCCACATTCCTATATCCAATGAGAAACTCTATCATCATAAGTGTTTTTATTGACAAACACAAGGTTAACTGACAAAATAGTTAACATACTCCTACATACATAGATGACAATATCCACATACTGTATGTATAAGTTTTGCTGATACAATACAAAGCTCAAGAGGAAACTACTCAGACACGCCTGCATGATCTGAGACAATATAAACCTGTATGCAATCTGGGGACTTACAATCAGCTTCAGGCAACAGTGAAACAGTGAAACCAAAAAATGTGTGGGTGTGTGACACTGAGACTTAATCATCTCATGACGCACACAAACAGATGACTCCTTTCAAATAAAAACTTTTTTTTTCTCTCTCTCTCTCTCTCTCTGCATCTCAGCTTGTGATCTTAAGAGATATGTGCTATGCAAAAGAGATCATGTGCTTTTTTGAGATAACGTTTGTGTCTGCTGTCGCCCCCTGGAGGACACACAGATAAAGGCGTCTAATTCAACACAGACACTTTAGACTCAAACTGTCCTCTCCTGACTAAATCTGACTGCAATATCTGTCAGATATCCTCATCTGTCAGTCTGAGACACAAAGTAAGAAAAAATTAGATCACTTATATCCATACCTTTCCCTGCAGGGAAGAAGCAGTCCATCTCGACACTACTGCGAGAGTGGGAGATACAGAGCGTAGTACTGGGCACCAGACCTTCCTGGGGTGGGCTCTTATCTGTGGTGCGCACCAAACACCAGCCCGGACGCTCACTGGGTCTCTCAAGCAGCTCCACGGTCTGGCCTGTTTGCACACTGAGCTCCGACACACAGCTCGCCATAAAGTCCTGCAGCACCACCGTCAACTCACACCCACCCGAGAGCTGCAGATGGACACAGAGAAAGAATGACAGGACAAAAAAGATGAGGACGGGCAAGAACAATGACGTCTATTGTTTTTCACCCAGATGAGGAATCGTATATCAAACTGTCATTCAAAATGCTGAAAATGTGCACAGAGAACCTCTACAGTGAAACCTGCCGAACCCATATTTCGAAGGGATTCTTATAAAAAAAAACAGTTTTGGTAATTAAATAGAACCAAAATTGGAAAGTGTAAATGGAAGAAGTACTAAGTGAGAATATCACTGGAGTGCAGCGCTTCACATGTGAATGAATGAATCCAACTCAATCCTGTCATTTTATTCTTGAGAAAGAACAGAGGAGCAAGTGTGTGGCTATCACTGTTGCGTGATAAAGATAAATTGAGTGCCACTCCCATCTAAGGAAAATGAAAAGAAGAAAATGAAATATATAAGAAATTAGGAGGTCATGAGAGAGCTCACTCCTTGTGATCTGGATATAGCAGGACCACACAAATTGTTTTGCATAAAGTGGCAATGAGGATGCACAGCCCACACAATAACCCAGATGGACGGACAGCACACGTCATGTGCACTGTAGTACAATTCTTCAGGTAATACGATTGGGATTTAATTGGAACTCATTCAGATATAACTGAACCCACACGGGCTAGGACGATCTAGTGCACACAGGTATATGAAACAGTGAGGGCTAAAGCAATGTGGTCATGTGGTATTAGCTTAAGCTCTTTTTAACACAAACAACAACGGAAAGCATTAGTCCCGTACTCTTGCTCTTTTTGGCTTATTAGTGAGTCTGGAATCTATTTATTAACACCAGCCTTAAAAAGTTCACTCAATTTTTCTCGAGCTCAGTTAAATTCCTTTTCATTTTATAATTCCTTTAATAAGCATGATAGCTGGCAAAAGTTGCAGTGCAGTAATAAACAATCTGTAGCAAATTATCCCCAGACTTCTTCTTCCTCTTCTTTTTTTTTGTATGTAATTGTAATTTTTCTTAACTAAACCAAAAATTCTAGCACAAAAACCTCTAGAATCTTTGATCACGCCTTGCCACATGCAGATTCGGCAGAAGTCACCACATGAATGTCTTATAAATAAGCTATCCTGCAAACATCTGGACAGCTCTTCTCTAAATTTAAATGTTGACTCTCGGTGCTGTTCTATACTAATATTGGAACACTGCAGCAACTGCATTAGTGCTATTGTACATACATGAAAATAAACAGACATCAGTCATCCAAATGATCATGCAATGTAGCTAATGCTTTCATTACTAAGTAAATTACTCATAGCGATTTGCAGGCTAAAGTCGTGTTGCTTTGGCAAGGTGAGAAAATGAAAAGGCAAATAATAAAGGAACTATAGGTAGCCTGCTAAGTGTCTAAATGGGTCATGTCACCATAAAATGAAACCAGTGGAGCACAAGTACATTCTGAGATATAACAATCTGAAAAGACCATGCAAACATATCACATATAATTTTCCCTAATTTTGCTATAAATACATTCCTTAACCTAATAATGCATGTCACCCATATTTTCCTAGGTAAAACAAGTGAGAAATACAAGTTTGAAGGTCATTGTAAACACTTTCTCAAATTTTTCAAAATTGCTTGCACTAACCTTACCAAATGACTCCTTATTTTAAAGATAATTACCTCCACCCAAGAAGTTATATTCTAGTATTGCTCTGCTAGTTTGTGTGCAGGATTGTGCAAGGTTTTGTAAATATTTTTATGAAATTTCTACCAGAGATTTGGCGTTGGACAAAAAAGGCTCCATCCAGGATATTTTTGTAAGGATTCTAACATTGTTAAACAGGATGATTTGTGACAGTCTGGAGCATACTGGAGATTGCTTGGTTTGGTGGAGGTTTATACTCTTCATGTGCTCTCATTAGAACATCTAATGAACTTTTCATTTTGTGCCCAACTTGGCTTGTGGTGACATGCCCCAAATAAACGTTCTGTGCTAGTTTTGGAAATTGATTCATTGATTTTCATCCCTCCACACATTACCTGCCACACCAGCAAACATTGCACAGTTCCTGCTGCAGACATATATATCTATACTATATACAACATATATGTACAGACAATTATGACTGTGCCCTGGAAAACACCAGCTGTTTACTAACCAACACACGGTTAAGAAATTTAAGCTAAAGGTCTCTAGGAGTCAGATTATGGATTTATTTGCTGTTAGCTCAACACCACAGAACTCCGTGCTATCCAGGTGTCTAGCTGGTGTTCACTTAAGCACAAGTATTGTTTTTTTAACACTGCAGATACAAAAACATATACAGAGAATAATTAGAACTTAACAAAAATGAATAATTTGCAAGTCTTAGCTGGCCTGTGGAGAAAGATAAGAGACTGTTGAGAAGGTGTATGAATTTCACAACAGGGCAATGTCAACATACTTAAGCAAACCAAAGGTTAAACACTTAAGTGCATCTAGCAAGTGTTTTCAGCAAAGGCCACAATGATGGTAAAATCAGAGAGATCGATAGACAGAACTGTGATTATAACATCAAGATTCTATTTAAATTAACTTATCTACAGTCATTACAAACATAACACTATGCTGTTCACTTTTTAAAGAAAAAAAAAAGTTAGCTAGGGTGTGCCAAACTGTACGTTTTATGACATTTTATGACAGACATCACTACCACCATAAACAGGCTCAGCACAAGTCAGAGTATACAAGGCAACTGGGTACTATAGGATGTGTTATTCTTGTTACATCATACTCATCACCTATGGAAAACACACTATCTACTGGGAATTAGATATTTGGACAGAAAATAATCACATACTTGGTCTTATTTTTTGGGTGTGACACCATGGAAGACTAATAAATACAGAGCGAATAAGATAAGACACAGTTACACACAAACACTGAGTAAGGTTTCAAAGACATTTCGCCAAGAAAGAAGCAGCCTAACTTTAGACATTTACCACGGCTATGTCTACAGATAGTTCTACAACATCCTGATCAAAATAAAAGACTCTTTCAATTAGGTACGGTATATTATGCTGCACATGGGTTTCGACTGCTGCTATAAACACAACTAGGAAAGCAAAGACTTTATTCAAATGGGATTTTGTGAGAACAGAAAAAAACATTTCTGAAGCATCTGAAAGACCAATTTCATTGAGAGATGAAATGCATGGACAACGGCGAGAACAACAAAATTCTAGAAAACTTTTCATTACTGGTTAACCTTCCCCAATATCCTCTCAGAAAAAAATTTATACTAAATCATACCTTGTCAGTGAAGGTACCATCAAGCATCAATGAATGCAGCATAATTTGTTTCTCAAAAATACAGTGCGAATATAAATGATATTCACTTCCATCAGCCGGACCGTCTGACAACTTCAATATATAAAAGTGACCTTGAAACAAGGTCAAGGTAACTCATATACAATCCTACCCTATTTGCCACTAAGGGGGACCCATAGTCCAAATTTGGTGACCCTATCTTATTTTCTTCCAAAGTTATCGCACTCACTAGTCATACAAAAGGACGGACAAAACCAATTTCTCTAACTCCCACTCCGCCCACCTTTGGTGGCAGCAGAAGCTGAAATTTTTTTTTCTACAGCAATACAAGAAAAACAATACCCTGGTTGCATATATGTGCACACCCCTCAACCGATACTTTGTTGAAGCACTTTTGTTTGTAACAGAGAATTCTGTCTTTTTATGTACGAGTCACCCAACTCCCTAAACACAATATCCTGATCTGGCAACTATTCAAAAATCATATTCTGAAGCCATTACCTTGTTGAGCTGGATTTTTGATTTGGGTCCTCATGGTGCTTAAATTTAGCTACAATTTATATAAACTTAGTGCAAAAAAAGACTGGTACTTGGTGCTTTCCACAGTTCCTTCCATCTTGACTACACACTCAGTCTTGTCTGAAGAGAAGCAGCCCCATAGCTTGATGATGCCAATATCATGTTTCACTATATGTATGATGTTCTTTGGGTGAGGTGCTGTCTTGTTTGAGTGCCAAAAACATCTTTAAGAATTATGCCAAAAAAGTTCAAGCTGAACCTCTTCAGATGCTGTAATTCTTTCCACGACAAATGTTTTTGTCTAGACAGCCTACTCCATAGCATCTGGATTAAAGAATATGATGGATTGTTGTCACACGCAGGCAGTGATCAGTAATTGCCAGATATCCTGACCTCTTTAATAGTGCTGTCGGTCTGATGGCAGCTTCTCTGCCAAGTATTCATCTTGTCCTTTCATCAATTTACAAGAAATGTCCTTTTTGTTGTAATATCCCTGTGGTGCTTCCAATTTCTCCACTAATTTATGGTGTTCCATGAAGCAACTAATGTTCTGGAAATTATTCTGCACTCCTCTCTTGATTAATACATTACAAACATGAGATGATTTGTAAGTTCTTTGCAGATGAAATCAAGAAAATCCTACATCTTACATCCTACAAAAATTCTACATCCTAATCTTTATTTATCAGAATCATTACACTGATGACAGCTGTGTGAACATGGAGTTTTACTATAACCGTTTCATTCTTAACTAAAATGTAAAATGCCCCATTATACCAAAGTCACTGTATTTTTTTTCTTTCCTCTTTTCCTTTTGTTTTTGAAATCTTTTAGTTGCTGTATCACATTAAGATAGATTATTTTCCTTACAAGGAACAAATGGTAAGTACAACAAAGAAATATGCATACTCATACACATCAAAGTCTTTTCTGTGTAAGAATGTATGAACTAGTTTTCACCAAGGGCTGTGTTTTAAAATGATCTAAATAGTGAACCTACAAAAGAAGCTTTAAAACTGTGTGGCAGAGCCGGCTCCTGTTCTGAAACACCCTGTTCCACAGCCTCAGGACCAGACAACACATGGAAACCACCTGAATGCAGGTCTTTTCAAATTGTGTTAAAGTTGTGTATTTCTGACACACACACACACACACACACACACACACACACACACACACACACACACACACACACTCCAGATTCTGGAATCACCTTGAAATCTGCATTTCTACAACAAATACATGCACAAGCCTAAAAATGCAAATTAGTCTGCAATTAAGTTAAAGAGGAGTGTATACAGACCTTAACAAGCTGATGTGCATGGATAATTAAAAACATGGCCCCAATCAAGAGGCGACTTAATTATAATGATGGAAAGCATTGTAATAACCTTTAAAAATAAACACATCACAGAATGTGGCAAAATATGTTGGTTGTTCCCAGTCAGACATGTCTAAAAAAGTAGAAGCAAAAACTTGAAAGGTTATATAAGGATCCAAAAAAAAAAAAAAAAGACCTCAAAGTGTCAGGATGGAAAACACAATACAATGTACCTTAAAAATAGAAAATACACATCAAACAGGAGGCATATCAGGAAACTTATGATTGTAAGAAATCAGCAAATGAAATAAGTGAAATGAAATGAATAATAATAAAATGACAAATGACAAGCAGCAATATCTCAACAGAGGAAAACATGCTCGCATAATGTAGGGTGGGATAAAGAGAGGCATTTGTAGTCTGTGGATGGTTAGACAAAAGTAATGTTAGTGATAAATCCTGAATCTGAATTGGCCAAGGAGATGATGCTAAAGGTTTGATCTGGTTCTGTTCTATTAATTGACTGAAGGAAACAATTATTTATGACATGGAGTGGCATGACAGGTAAAGGACCATAGGAGATAACAATCATTATATCAACAGTCACTGCATAGGTACACATGAAAATTTTAGCCACTTTTCAAATTCCATTGGTAAAATATAGGTTTGATAAAGGCATTCTTTAGGAAGACAATGGATTTTGCTAAAGACAAATTACTTTATGCTTTTCTACAAGATGTGGCCAGCAAACAGTCCAGATGTCAATTTTACTGAAAATTTATAGTGGGGGTAAAAGAAAAAAAAAGAAAAAAAAAAAAAAAAACAACAACAAAAAAAAACCCTGTTCTCAAAGCATTCAAGCCAAGAAGGAGCAACTACAACAAAGTACAACTTTTTTCCATTGTTTTTTCCTCTATTTATCTGGAAAACATATGTGCCAATTTTTAAAATGATTTTAAGTACATTTTTGGAGGAATGTATGATGTGTTTTAAGAAGCCAAAATGTTCAGCCATTAAACAAAAATATTTGTGTGTCATATCTGTGATTTCTTTGTTTGGTATAAAGCAAAAAATAGAAAAAGTGAACATCCTCTCAGTGTAGCTATGCCAATTTTGCCAGAAGTCTGAACTTTTACCCTGGTCCTCTGCAAAACTAAAGTTCCACTATGCATGGTCCCATGTCATGTGGCGACTCTTATGATCTCACAGAAGTAGGGCCTCGTTTCACACTGGAGGCAGCTTCTGAAAGGTCAGAGCAGTGATTTGTTTCAACAGAACAAAGCAGACTTGCTCAGTGTTGGAGGTTTTTTTTAATCATCCCTCTCCCTCAGCAACCATCTGCATGTTGAAGTATCAGGTCTCAGTGTTGAGGGGGAGGAAGGTAAAGTTGCTAGGTGATTTTCAGCGTCAGACATAGAAAATCCCCCCCAGAAAGGACACGCGTCAATTGACACAGGGTTCGTGAAGTGCATGGGATGAAGGTTCTTTGTTATGGAAATTAAAGGCTCTAAAAAGGTTTTACCTTTGCTGTCTTTCACCTCATCTTTGTTTTTCTCTCTTACTTAAATGATTATCCAAATCATGGTTTCTGAAATGTGCCTTTTTTTTAAATTGCACGAAGCTACAAGCATAATGTTAAAGTAAGGGAAACGTATAGCTACCTGTTTACCACTGTGCAAAAGTTTTCATTTGGTATGCAGCATTATTTAAATAAGCGTTTCTTACCTGCAACCCCAATTACAAAAAATTTTGGGGATGATGTGTAAAATGTAAAGAAAAACTGCTGGAACAATGATTTCAAAACCTCATAAACTTATATTTTATTCACAGTAGAACACAGAAAATATAGCAAAGGTTTAAAGTGGTACATTTTACAATTTCGTGAAAAATATTCACTTCATTTTGAATTTGATGGCAACAGCACGTCTCAAAAGTTGGGATGGGGCAAAAGAAGACAAAAAATAAGTGGTACTGGAGGAACATTTTGTAAATTATTTGGTTAATTGGCAATAGGTCAATAACATGATTGGGTATAAAAAGAGCATCTGGTCAGAGGTTCATCGATCAGCAAAAAACTGCATCTACAGACTATGAAACAATTTCAGAATAATGTTCCTTAATGTAAAAAAAAATAAAAAATACAAAGACTTTGAATATTTGATCATCTATATAATAGTACATAATATCTCTGAAAGATTCTGAGAAATCTCTGTGCATAAGGTAAAACTTTGAAAATCAATATTGGATGGTTGTGATCTTTGGGCCCTCAGAGAGCACTGCATTTAGAAACAGGCATGATTCTGTAATGGGAATCACTGCATGGGCTCAGGAACACTTCCAGAAATCATCTGTTAACACAGTTCACTATACCATCCACAAATGCAGGTGAAAGGTCCATTATGCAAAGAAAAAGCCATATGAATATGATCTAGAAATGCCACCATCTTTTCTGGGCCAAGGTGGAAAACCTTTCTGTGGTCAGATTAATCGAAATTTTAAAAGTCTGTTGAAAAACATGGATGCTGCATCCTCTGGACTAAAGCAGGGAGGGACCATCTGGACAGTGATCTCTGGATGTGTTCTTGAGTCCATGCTGTGATCTCCAGCTGTTTCTTTTTAGTACCATTTATTTCCAGTAATGTTTCATTTGATATGTTTTTGTGCTCTATTGTAAATAAATTATGGGTTTAAGAGATTTACAAATTATTGCATTCTGTTATTTACATTTTACACCACATCCACTTTCTTTTTAAATTTTTGGAAGTAGGGTTGTATATTGCGTCCTACTTGTTCTAAATCCCTCCATCTGTTGAACTACACACATCAGCCAAGGTGGGATTTAATTAGCGTGCCCAGATGTCAGATGATCTTTTCACAATGACAAAGATGTCAGCATGTGGAAACAAAACCTCACAGTCAAACATAACAAAAAGCCACTAGCCATACTATAAAATAATTCACGTGTATCACAACAGAACCCCACATCTCATAGCTAAAAATATTAGCCAACATCTTGCTGACCATCAACTTGGCAAAGATGACAGAATAATGAAGGGGTTAATGATAATGTAAACATTATTTCCTCTTAAATCTGTACAAATGCACAATTATGTTAGTTATCTAGTGTACCAAACAATGTACTTGTTAACGTTTTTAGATTGGTGGTCTTTTTAGCCTAGACACTAAGGTTTCCAAGTAAGCAAGTCAGGTGACTGAAAAAGCACACTGGAAAATCCACTTGACCAGTCAGGGGAAAAAAAAGCTAATGTGATCCCCTGGACACTTACTTTGAAAACATCACTTTATAACACTCAATAATATTATTTGTATAAAAATTTTTTAGCAAAATAACAGAATAAATAACTAACACACTTATACATCAAATTGGATGAATCATTTTAGTGACGCCACCTACATGTGTGGTGATGTACATACATATAGTTCTGCAGCTTAGGCCAGCTAAAAAAAAAATTCAGCACTCATCAGCACCCACACCCGGAAATTGGTGCCGCATGTCCCCCCCTGAAAAACCAACCTCGAAACCTCTTAAAACGCCTCAGACAAAGTAAAAACAACACAGAAGGCGATTCAGTGTTAGATGCTGTGATTCTGATTGTGAGATTCGTTTAGTTCTGTTTGAAATAGTTCCATTTTCTAAATATTTTTGGAACGGCAAGGTTTCAGAGTTCAATACATGTTAAATGTGCATGTAAAAAACTGGTTGTGAAGCAGAAATTCAAACAAGCACTTCTAGAAGGTTCTTGTTATTCATTCTTGTTTATTTACTCAAAAATCTCCTTAACAAATTGCTGGAAGTCACCTCAAGTTCTTAGCTTCAGTCACTTTACCTACATTCAGCTTTAAAAGCTTTTGGGCTTCGACAGTCACCTCATTTCTCTATTTAAAAAAATCCTTTTGCCTTATTTAGGTTTTCAAAACGTTCTGAACCAGGAAGTTTTATCAGATATTCAGGACACGTTTGTCTATTTGTGCAGATAGCAACAATTCACACGGTAAAGGCAAGTGAGTGATAAATTCGAATTGTGCATGATGCTAAACCTGTGGCATGAATCCTCATTTATTTGTCAGCAACATAAACCTAATAGAACTATTACAAAAATAAAGAACACTTTACACACACAAAAAAAAGCATTATTAAAATCACTATAATCAAACCAAAGGTAGAATTTGTGAGAGCTGTTTTTTCAGCCGGATATGTTTACACATTTAGATCCAAAGTTTGTAGAACATGTTAGAAGATAGTGATTTAGAGTAAAACTGCACAATAACACAATGTAAACACTACTGCTTTGGCTCCTATAGACCATTACAACAACATACATCATAACTTAAGAAATCAAACTGCAGAATTGAACTTATGGTCACAAAAAGTTACTGAGCAGTGGAAGCCTTGGTTGCTGATTCTGTTTTTCTGAAAAGAAAGAAATAAGGGGGAAAAACACCAACCAGTGAGTAGGTGTGCTTCTGACCTCATTTCTAGTTGCCAAGCCAAGCCAGTGAAAACACTCCTTATCTCTCATATGTCTCTCCTGAAATTAACAAGGAACCCTATTGGGAAGATGATAAATCTTACACACACTCAAAGGCACCACAGCAGGGAATTCGAGAGACTTGTCTGGTAATGTATTTTTTAGAGCAAACTCTTGTGTTATCATATTCATCGTACATTCTAATAGCCTGTTTCCTGCACACAGTGTCTACATGCTGTGAGAATACATTTCATTAAAAAAACAAACAAATCAATAAATATAAAAAGAACATCTGATACACAGATGTTGGTAAATAATCAGAGCTGAACGAACAACTTCAATTAAAAACACAAAAATCCCTCTTCAGATTTGTTCATAAAGCTGGTAATGGACCCATTCTGGGTAACAACCCCAAGTCTTTACTTTATTACATTTCTTCACCATTCTACTGGCTTTACAGGTTCGGCCATACTAAATTCATTATACATACTGATCTTACTTGAGCACCTTTGACCACCTGATTACATACAATCTCTGACAGCTTGTCAGCAACACAGCACAGCGTTAGCACTAAAGCAGTGAACACTCCCAGACTTTATAAAACCTCCAACATGGCTCATTAGGACAGCACACTTCAAACAATAAAGAGGAGTACTTACACGTCTGCTCTCTTTGAAAAGCTTAAAGCTCATCCACTTTGGCATGGTAACTTGTCAGTGTATCTAATTTCTGTCCTTCTTGCTCTCCACCTCTATGTCCTTCTCTCTCTCTCTCTCCCTCACATACACACACACACACACTTACTTTCTGATCTGAACTCGGTGACAGATTCTAATTGGCTGGGACCAACAGGCTTCCAAGCAGCACTAGAAATCAGAAAACTGAAAACTGTCACTAATGAGTACGCGCAAGCCTGAACTGTGTGTCTGCGTGTACAGTCTGCCCAGTTATAAACTACCGTGTTCTCTGTGATAGGGGTGTTTGTGTGTGGGTGTGTGTGTATGGTCTGCCCAGTTATAACCTACTGTGATCTCTGTGATAGGGATGTGTGCGTGTGTGTCTGTCTGTCAGCTGGGCTCTGATGGCAGTAACATGAACGTAATTCTTTGACATGTGAATACAGTGGTGTGAGGGAAAATAGCTTAATGATCTTTGCAGTTAAAGTCTTTCAACACCTGGCAACATTTATTGAATCACTAGACTAGACGCCCCCCCAAACACCCACCCACACATATATATACACACACAGACATACACTCAAAGTTTGTTTGTCAGGATCAACTAGAACAGGCAGCGTCACCATCATGCTTTAGAATGGAATAATAAACCATAAAAATCTAAATGTTAGTTTGTTTTTCCTTGTGTTTCCATGTAGTATATAATAAAAATCTAAATAGGTTCACACAACATTATTTTAGACCAGGGGTGCCCAATCCTGTTCCTGTCCCGAAGACGTTGACTCCAACCCTAATTATGCCCACCTGACCATCCAATCACGTAATCAAGACTTTAGAATTGGAAATGTAGACTTAAATCAATTGGATTAGTCAGATGGGCCCCATTAGGGCTGGAATTAAAATCTTTAGGAAGGTAGATCACCAGGAACAGGATTGGGCACCCTGCTTTAGACAGTTAAGGTTTCCATGAAAACCAAAACATGGGACTGGGCAGCACAGTGCAGCTAATGATTAACACCATGGACGAGATGCCAGTCCTTCACAGAGCATCGTATGCACCCCCACACCCATCCACAGCTAACATTCACAACTTGAGTAGCTAACCACCTAGGCAAGGTTTTGGAAGCTATCAAACTTCACACAGACAGTGCACAGGGTTCATGCTCAAACATTGCAACCTGGAACTGCCGAGGGACCATCAGCATATAGTCTAAAAACTAGATTTGCATAAAAATGACTGACAAGACATGTTTAAGCCTGAAGTAGATTCATGAAATGGCATGAAGGGTACTAATGGGGGATAAAATTGTTCCATTACCTAAGAAAAGAGTCACTGATTTCAAGTATAGTTAAAAAAATAGGGGGAGAGAAAAGAGAACAGACTGAGATTTAATCCTTAGATATTATCCACTTGTGCAGGTTAGTGTATAACTGGACAAACTGTTATATATTACATACTGTACATTAATCTGCAAAAAGCCCTGGTTCATGGAGTGGTAAAATTTTTCACAATTCAGTACATGACAGATTTGAAAGAAAAGAACATGATCCTGTCTGCACAGTAATGGGTCTGTGCCTGTTCATTTCCTCAATGGAAACAGCCTCAATTAATGGTAAGTGGAAAACCATAGAAAGAAATCGTTTCATGTGTGCTATGGAGCCGGACTGGGCGTCTTTGTCTGTATGTTGGACCACAGGATTTAAAAGACAGCATAAGAACAGCCCATGTCTAGAGCTTAGAGTGTGGTTACCTCCAAAAATCAAGACTGGAGATTTGGGACATGTAGATGGAGGCAGGCATCTGAGTGGTCTGGAAAATCCACACTGTTTATGAACCCAAACAGACTTAGCATCATCAGAGAACAAACAGAGATTTTATAAAAAATAAAATCAACACAGGCTGAAAAAAAAAATACAGCCACAGGGGCTTAATGTGACTTTACCAGACTTCTACTTGTTAAACTGAACCACCAAAATAGATCATAAAATAGCTTCTGACCCTGTCTGTACACTGCTCTATTCTGTGTTTATACTGAAAGGATGTACTGGAAGGAAACTTGCATCAGATGCAACAAGATTTTTAACAAGTTATTGTCAACTGTCTCTAACCATCACTCATCATGAACTTATCATTTACTAAGTGGGATCGTAGCACTAATGTTACTGGTTCCTAAAAGTGTAGATGCGACTACACATGCACTGGTACCTAGTAGCTAAACTGCACTTGAGATTCAAGTAGGACAAAAGACACAAAATCAGCAAAATCCGCACACAAAGAACAACAACAAGACAGAAAAGCCCAAACCTGCCCACAGGCTCGTCTGGACACAGCAGGGAAAAATAAACTCCCACATGGCAAATGTTCAAGTGTTTGCTGCTGTTGTCAAGTGTGAAAGAAATGCATGTGGGTTTATTTACCTCCGGCAAATACTATGTGCTGACATTTCAACAACAATGCCAAGAAACAAAAAATGACAGCATGAGAACACACACTCACTCACACACACACACATACACAACACTAAGAGTCCCAAATTCACACTGGACAAGTGAAAGTCACAGTCATTCAACAGAGGCGAAAATAAACACACACGCATGTGTGTGCATACACACAAACAACATGCTGTCAACACTGAGAGTCCCAACATCACATTGGACAAGTGAAAGTCATAGTCATCCAATAGAGACAAAAAAACCCCAAAAAAACAAAAAACCCCACACACAATACTCATAAGTAATGCTAATATCATACACAAGTAAACAGCAGCATTTTGAAGAAAGCAGAGTAAATGCCTCTTACTTTGATTTCACAGGGCCCTTCATAACTCCTTGAGAAACGACAAAAACCAGCACACAACCTGAACATACTTTTCATAATTTAACATGATCACTTGGCACTCTAAACATAAAGCACCATCATGGCTTCCATTCATGCTTAGCCATGGTACCACCCCTGCTCAAGACTTAAGAGAGTAGGAAACCCTGTTCCATGGCTACCTGTCAATCAAAAGTCACATTGCCCTTTTTAGAGGTGGGGTTGCCAAATTTGCTTCTGAACTCTAAAATGATCTTAATGTGCTGTTTTAGACTGATCTATCCTGAAATTCATCTTAAGATTTGTCACACTTGCAGTTAGGCAGCTCTTGCAGGCATATGTTGCAGTTCCTCATGTAGTACAAATGGTCTGTCTGTAGTCTGTAGGACACTGAGCACAAAAACATGCAGAGGTTCTACCTTGTCACTGTCTGCTGTGTTCTGAGAGGTTCGAGAGGCAATGGAAATGGTGTCTGGCTGACTGCTCCCATCTCCCTGGCTATCAACATCCTCTCCAATATCTCTGCATGGACACACAAAAAATAAATATAACACAACAGTTACTGCCAGATCATACTAATGGCAAATGTAGTTTAAATGCTTTTAAAACACACTGTAAAAATGCTTAGATGGTTTAAAGGATAAAAAGTGGAGTCTAACCTCTTGCTGTTGTTGCGTGGCTTGGCAGGGGTTTTTGGAATTGGTATAGGTTCCTTTAGTGCCCCCTTCAGGTGAATGATCCTCTCCTGAATAACCTCCCGAATGTTCTTTATCCATTCCTGCTTTGCCTCAATGCTTGATGCCTGTGGAACAAATTGAACAAAAATGACCTTTCATGATAACCATAACCATATCTGGCAATATAATATAATTGAACTAGGAGTTGTAACGTTTATGTATATAGCACCTTAAGGACTGTCTTGTTGTCAGATGAGGGTGTCCGTCCTGACCATAGTGCAAATTTACAGGGGTCGCCCTCTATGTGTTCCGTCACCCCCAACTCAGATGTCTAAAAAATAGGTAAAAACACAATAAATAAATTAAATAAATATTACATGCCAAATAAAAGTCTAATCACTGTTTCTTTCATTTCAGCAATTTAAAAAATAAAATGCAATTTTAAAATAAGTTTGTTGTTCCTGGTTAATTTCTCATTCCATAAACACAGATGTACATTCTATACCTATATACTCCCCTACCTCCCCATGTGCGTGCACGCGCGCGCACACACACACACACACACACACACACACACACACACACACACACAAAGCAAACCCCAAACACCTGCCTTTGTTACCCCTAAGTTCATATAAATAAAGACCTTTTGACACAAATTTCCCTTGAACGGGTTTAGGTTTTATTTCTGTTGTATTATTAATTATTTTGGACTTCTATAGGAGGCATGATGGCTCTGTGGTTAGCACTGTTGCCTCAAAGCAAGAAGGTTCAGTTTGCATGTTTTCTCAGTGCTTGCTTGGGTTTCTTCAGGTGCCCTAGTTTCCTCCCATTGATATGCAAATTGAGTCAACTGGCTACTCTAAATTGCCTGTGGCAGCCTGTTCAGGGTGTACCCTGCCTCTCGCAGGTAGTCAGCTGGGACTGGCTCCAGCTTTCCCCGCAACCCTGAGGATGGACATGCTTTCATAAGTGTTAAACATTTTACTGAGTACACAATTTTTTATTAACAACGCCAATCTTGTTATCAAAGGAGGCCATCAGATTAGCCAACAGCCTGAATGCACAGTTGATGTTATTGAGGTTGGTGTTATCGTTGGTGATATTGAAGGCTAGACATTATACTCTAGTGCCTAACTGAACATTCCAAATATTCATCCCAATGCATAAACCAATTAACAGTATAATGTGTAATCAGTGTGAGTAATGTTTGGTTTGGATGTTTGCAAAAAATGTTTTTATATGAATCATCAATAACTGTATCAACATTAATGAAAATAAATAATCAATAAATTCTCTTCTAATAAATATTCCAAAAAAGAGCAAAAAACCACAACCAGCACCCATATGGAAGATTTGACACTGCCTTGATGACAGATGTGTTATTCTTTAAATACTTCAGAAAATGAGTTATTAGTTTAGAATTGTTTACTGTATATGCCCACTGGCAAGGTAAAGATAAACAGCCAGTGCACAGCTGACACTGAAAATAGTGTTGTGCTGCCCTCTGTGACTCCTAATCATTATACTGATATATGCAAAATAAATGATCAGACATCCTGGAGTACCAGTAGTTTGCTTTTGTAGACATATTTAGTGCGGCCAGCCGAGTCTTTGATCTCCTTGCTGAAGACAAGGGACATCTCGAAGAGGAAGAGGTGACGGTCTCGACCTTTCCGGATCAGAGATTTGGGGTCCCACACCTGGAATGTGTCCTGTAGGATCAGCTCTCCCTGCACATCCAAATTCTCATCAAAGCCTACAGACAAGCGAACAGTGGTGGTAAGAGGTCACAAGAACTTGGAGTGGTTCATCCTGGTCAATTTAGTGGGACATTATCATCTGTGCAGAGATCATCTGAATCAAGCCGAAGGGATTTGTTTGTACTGTAATAATATGTGAACTATTTGGCCTTTCAGTGTATAAAGCTGTGATTTGTTTAGCTCAGTGGTGGAAAAGTAAGCGTACCCTCCAGCATGCTCAGGTGCATGGCATCATTGGCTCTCTTCGGGACCGCAAGCATCACCTCTAATCCATCCTTTATCTCACCTTTACCCTCTTCACAACAACTCAGCAGCTCCTGAAAGGACAAAAAAAATCAATGGTAAATGCAATGCTTCAGCTAATAAGTAATTTCAGGTGTCAAGTTTAATTATTTTATACACAATAACTAGGTGTGAATTGGTGGCTCAGTGGGTTACGGATCTGCAAAACTGTTGGAAGGGTTGAGGGTTTTATCCCCAGAACCACCAGGCTGTCTATATTGTGCCTTTGGGCAAAACCCTTGACCCTGTTCACTCGACCTAACCAAATCAATCCCACATAGGCATGGAGCAAGATGTTCAAAAAAGATTTAATCAAAATTAATCCTGATATGCTCTAACTTTACAGTAGAATTTAAAAAGAATTATTTAGATTAATATAGAGAGGGGGTGGCACGGTGGCGTAGTGGTTAGCACGTCCGCCTCACAGCAAGAAGGTCCTGGGTTCGATTCCCAGCTCGGGCG
>JAOUQZ010000047.1:15380684-15392158 GCA_028564935.1 Neosilurus hyrtlii | reverse complement strand
TTCTTTTACATGCCTCTCACCATAGACAGTGAGAGACATGGCCGGCATTTGATAACCCAGTTAGCTGCACTGGGGGTTTTACAAATACTAAGTATATGAATTAATGGAAAGGTTAATTTTTCCTGGAATCAGTTCACTCTTCAGGAACATACCCAGGACGGACTGAGCAGTAAAGTGCCATAAAGAGATACATTCCCCTTACATCTCTCACACATATCTTTTCCCGTCCCTCTGGTCGTTAATCCCCACAATTAAAATTCCTGATTTATCTCAATCACATATGACAAAGTTCATAGCACATGTGTTCCACTGATAACCCTGTGACAGTCATGATGACAGAGGTCAAAGAGAAAGGGGCAAAGCTGACTCAAGCTTTATCTTCCTGATATCTCGGACTAAACTACACAGAATGCCTGTAGACACAGAAGAGATATGAAGACAATTTGATTTAGTAGGGTGGCAAGGTCTTTTAGAGCTCTTTTAGAGCTATCATCGTAAACTGTAGAAATTTGTACAGTGTAATATTTTGTTGGACCACCTTTAACCTTGATTACAGTGTGTAATCCCCATGGCATTGTTTCAACAAACTTAAGCAACATCACAACATTCATTTCCATCAAGAGTTGGGTTCATTTTTCACTGACATCTTGTAATAATGAAGAGAAAATCGAACCACTTCATAAAGTCTTCTCCACAACTTCCCAAAGACTTTCATTAGAGTGATTGTCAGAACTCTGAGGTGCCAGTCCATGTGTGAAAAGGATTTCTCACAATCCTTGAACCACTCTTTCACTTTCACTAACAATTTTATATCCGTACCATCAGGAAAGAAACAGTCCACTGATGGGATAACCTTAAATGACATTTAATGCCAGATAATGTTGCTGAGCCTCGACCTGACCAACTGAAGCAACATTGCCATGGTGATTACTCTCCAGCAGAATAGTAGATTGTGGGACATTTTTTGGATGGGTAGATTATGTGTAAATGAGTTCTTAGAGTTATTAATCACTGGTAGAAAGAATTGAATGGGTTAATGTAAATTTCTAAATCAAAAAAAGGGCCTAAAGATTATTTGAATATTTTTCATTTATTTCTCTTCACTATATTCTTAACAGCTGAAGCCTTAAAGTTTCCAATATAATTAAACAAATTTAAATGTCTACATTTAGTGCTTATAGTAAATTTCACTCATTTGAGAATTCCTCTTGAACCTGTACCTGGGAGGTCCTGTTTGCTGAGGCTGAATACCTGGCATAGATTATTTACTTACCTTTAACCGCACACACTTATAAAGCTATTTAAGAGGTTGATCTCTGCCTAGATTATCAAACATTTAAGAAACAACTTTACAAATAAAACACAGCTTTGAGCTATATTAAGCTATAATAAGTATTTGAGAAAAAAGATATAAGAAAAAATGAGAAAAAATGTTGATGTACTCATTTATTCTGTATATCTATGATTTCAAGAAAGATGAAAAGACAAGATGACTGGATGGGATTAATGTTTTCTGAAGATAAAGCATTCCTGAATTAGGCACCATATGGATTTAATCATCGTAACAGATTTGGGTAATTTACTCTCAGATACTCAGATGGTAATGTGTGGGAACGTGCAGTACATTACCCAATGCCTCTGAGAGCTTCATTACCTGGTGTTATGATGTGTAAAGAAGTATGAGAAAGAGGTCTCAATATACACAGTTTGTCTTCAATAGGCTCCACTCTGCATTTATTGGATTAGTATGGAAGACAGGAACATACAACCAAACTTAAGTGAACTGTGTTCGAGAAAACCCAATGTGAAGGAGGAAAAGGAGGACTATAAGACAGATCGAACAAACGACAGGAATAACGTTTAGGTTTTTAACAAAGCCAAACTTGTGTCAGATGGTCTTCCCTCTGGGCTACACTCAGGTTGGCTTCGCTTATGCGTTTAGATTTTCTGACTTATTGGACTGTGTTCAAATCTTGATTTGGCCTGTAGACCTCACTAGATATGCACTGGCAGCAGAGTGAACGCAGGTTCATAAGTTCTTGCTGCTGATAAAGACAGCCTGTTTTTTAGGGTAAAATCCAACTCATAGCCACCAGTGACTCACAGACAGAGATATTAACTGGACAATTCTGGGCAAATATCCAGCCTGAAAAACATCTGAGGGGGAAAAAAATGCAGCGTGCAGAATACATAATTCTATACCTATGGGTAATCGCTGATGGAGCAGCTCAAATAACATTGTGTACTCATAAATCTAAGATATATTAAAGCATAGTTAAGGGAAGTGATTAATTTTTGAATTACCTAATCCCATTTGGTTTATATGGAAGGGCACTAGGGCCATCTATGGGTGTGCTTTTCTTCCTCGCACATCTGGGAAGTGTGTCTTATTATTCTGGGTTTAAATTCAGAATTTCTGAGAAAAAAAATCAGAAATCAGTTTTAAAGTACAACTATAGAATCTGAAACAGAATAAGCTTTAGAATCAGTTATAGGTTATGAAGTAGCGATTATGTGCCAAGTAACAAAGAATCTCCTCAGATTCTTAATATCCGGAAAGACTTTAGACTTATATTAGTAAGGAGTATCTTTTTTTTCCCCCTCAGAAATGCTTTCTGAATTTTTTTGTGCAGAAAAAAAAAACAATTGTGGGTGAACGTAATAGATTTCTGAACATTTCGACCATAACCTATAATGCTTTCATGGGGTTCAATAGGTTCATGGGGAGGTTGGAGCCCATCTCAGTGACTCTGGGCGAAGGTGGAGTACACCCTAAACTGCTTGCCAGACTATTGCAGGGCCAATACCCACACAACCAATCACATTCAAACTCACACCTTAGGGCAATTTAGACCAACCAATTAGCCTGGTGTGCCTGAATATTGACTGTGGAAGGAAACTGGATCACGCAGAGGAAACCCATGCATGCACAGGAGGAACAAGCAAACCCCACACAGAAACTCTCATGCCAAGCCCAGGTCAAACCCAAGAACTTCTTGCTGTGAGGCAGACGTACTCATCACTACACCATCGTGCTGCTTAGGCTTTATCCAATCATTTAAATTATGTTCATTGACACATAACAAGTTCAAGTTATAACAGCTTGTAACTATGTATGCATACATTCACTGCCATCTTTATTAGCTGTACCTTTACAGAGACTCCATTCATCCCTGCATTATCCATGCAAACTATCTATGAACATGCAAACTCCAAAGTCCCCAGCACAAACCCAAAATCTGCTTGCTGTAATGTAACAGTGATAATTACTACTAGGATTGCTACTGATGTCATTTTGTATGAATTTGTGGAATTTGAGGGGGTTGCAATTGAATTAGCTACCTATGTTGCAGATGCAGTAAGTCAAATGAACTGTTACAAATGTGGTGGTTTTACTCTGTTTGCCTTCTCCATTACCTGCTGTACATCCTGCTGAAATACACAAAGCTGGAGTCTTTGGTGCAGGCGAACTTTACGGTGCTGCCAGATGCTTTCCAGACGTCGATGGTGATGCAGGACCTCATGCACCACATCTAGGATGCAATGTACTGCTTTAGAGTAGTTTGCTGTTGCAGTCAGGGACTCCGAGTTCCCAGGGCTTAACGGCCGCTGCAGTACATCTAGCAATGCCTTCCCATCCTGACTCACCTGAGGAAAAAAGAGAGATAAATCAATAAAAGACTTAATAGAGAGACAAAGAAAAATACAACAACAACACAGTTAGACAAACTAAGACCAGTTAGACAGACATTATGCCCTGGTACGATTTAGCAAAAATTAAAATATGTTAAACAGAAAGAGTCATTGATTTGGTCTCAACATTTACTAATATCCTCTTTTTTATTATTTATCATTTTATTAATCAAAAAAAGTTAGGCAGAAGTTATTACACTTTTTTAGGTTTATCCAGGCATGCACATTGAATAAATTTAGTTTCCACTAATTCTCTTATATTTCCTTTCATAATCCTTATGAATGTAAATGTACTATATCTCAGACAGTGAGCTCTCATGGATTCTGTTGAGTTCTTTCTCAAGCTTTACAGCTGAACCTTTCAACACATCATGCACACAACTACAGCTCTGATTTTATTAGTCATGGGAATCAACATCATACTTAACTGATCAAGTAAGCATGAATAATGTCAGCTTTATAATTCATTATTCGTCATAAGCCCTTTCAAAAAAAAAAGAGAGAAAAAGTATTCTTTTTTTTGGCAGAATAAGGTCCAACTTTTTTATACTGAATGTCAGGTTCTCTGATATACAGATGGTTCTCTGATATGGGACGTCCAAGTTTTTGAGATCAACTGTATCCACATTCTGTAGTACAGCGAGATCTACATAAGAAAATATTATGCAACATATTTCACCTGTTCAAAAAAAACATACATCCCTGTAGCCTGAAACAAGTAACAGACTGATATATTTCTTTCTGTAATTCAATTTCAAATTAAATTTTTAAAAAGAAAGAAACAAGATGTGATCATGTTATCCTCACTTTCTTGTTCCCTTCACCATCCACTAATGGTCATCGGATTTCTGAGCCTGGGTTTCCTTTTCACTTCCTCATTTCCCACTCTCACTTTTATCAATTATTCTTGTAAGTACTTGTTTAATCACTCTCTGGTTCTGACTGTTTTGTGTTTTCACCATTTGACTATTTAAACCAGGCTGATCCAGTCACTTGACACATTGACACATTTGCTCTCTCTTCATGATTTTCACCATGACCACACCAGTCTCATGGAGTTGGACCAGAGTATTTTTGGATTATTTTCCCACAACCTGATATGTGTTTCACTCTTAGGCATATCAAGTTGCCAAAAATGAACTTTTGTATTAATTAGAGAAATCCATGTCATGCCCCCCCCAAACACACACACACACACACACACACACAAGTCTACAGACAACTTGTCCCAAATAAAATCGGCAGTATACCTCTGTGTAAGCCTGTGTGACCTGTTCATACAGAGTCTGGTGGTGGTGAATGGCTCTCTCCAAATCCTGCATCTCTGAGGGAAGACCTCCCTCACTACACACTTTACACCAGGACTCAACACCTGAGAGGAACTGGATACATATACACACATTCAGTAAGGAAAATTGGCTTGCATTAGCTATCAAGTCCAGTGCAATGCAAAAGTATTTGCCCCTTTTTTATTTCAGCAAATTTTGTTCATAAATGTTTTTTTTTTGTGTGATTAGATTAGATTAAATTCAACATTATTGTGATTACACATATATAAATACAAGGAAACGAAATACAGATCCCAATCAAAATTTGTATAATTTAAATGAGAAGCTAAGAAAGAAAGTACACAGCTTTGAATGATCTTTAATCATTTTTTAAGTGATTTACTGAGAGACAAGACACACCTATATCACTTTGTCTTTGACATCATCACAACATTTCAATTCAGGACATTGGGCAGGATGTTCTTACTGTGAAAGACTGTATTAGCTAGATGCAGGAGGAACCATGTTTTCCAAAAGGTTATTTTAAAAAAAAAGTTTGACTCTTCATCCCATAGAACACTATCCCCAAAATTTTGGGAGTAATTGAAATGGGGGTTTTATTTTTGGCAAATGATGGATGAGCTTTAATGGTCCTTTCGCTTAGCAGTAGTTTTCACTTTGACAGCCCCCCATGGATATCATTTTTGCCCAGTGTTTTTCAAATGGTGAAATCATGAATACTGACATGAACTGAGCTGAGAGAGACCTGCAGCTCCTTAGATGTGCTTCTTCGAATGTGCTTTTGCAATATTTTGCTAGGCCGGTCACTCCTAGACAGATTTACCACTGTTCCATGTTTCCCCATTTGTACATGAAGGCTATCACGGTGGTTGACTGAAGTCTTCGAGTTTGAGAGGTTGATTTGTCACCCTTTCCTAAATCATATATTTCAATAACGTCCCCTGGTATTCATTTTGTATGAAGCATAGTGTCCTATTTGCTGAGACCTTTTAGGCAAATTCACATTGCATGACCAATTTAATTTAAGCCTTTATTGATTAAACATGAATTACGTGACTGAGGGGCAAGTTACATTTGCACACAGGTGATATAAATGTCGGTGAGCATTTGTTCTTCAATGAATTGCAAGATCATTTGAAAACTGTGTACTTTGTTTAATAAAATTATCTTTTGGATGCTGCTAAATTTGACTGAAGCATGTGCGGCATAGTGGCATGGTGATTAGCATGTCCACCTCACAGCAAGAGGGTCCTGGCCCAGGTCAATTCCCAGACTTGTTTCTTTATGGAGTTTGCATGCTCTGCTTTGCATGTTCTGAGTTTCCTCTGAGTACCCTAATTTCCTCTCACAGTCCAAAGACATGCACATTAGGCATTATGAATGTGATTTTGAATGGTTGTGTGTGCTGCCCTGGGATGGACTGGCGAGCTATTTGGGGGGTACCCCGCCTTCACCTAGTGTCAGATGAGTTAGGTATTAGTTCCTATGCAATAGGATTAAGTTACTCGGCAAATGAGTGACCGTGAGTGTGATTGAAGAACAGAAACAAAGAGTGTCATGAATAAACAAAAGTATATAAAATCAGAAAGGGGCAAAGACTTTTTCACATTACTTTATATATTGCAGCCAACAAGAAATGCATGGGTTTAAAAAAGCAGCGTTACCTGTTCAGATTTCTGGTGGAAGACAGCAGACATGGCAAGGATGGTGCTGCGTTCATCAAGAGCTGCGGCAAAACTCTTCCACTCTTGATCAAGTTGGGCACTGATCTGTTTAATTTGCTGTGATGCATAGTGACCCGCCTCTGATAACCGGGACGCCACAGACATGATCCGATTAATGTTCACATATGCATTCTGAAAAAAGTAAACAAACCAAGTAAACAAATAAACATACAACAGTAAAACTGTCCATGTTATCAGCACTATCAGTCATTTTCACATTAGGGCATCTGCATCTGCTTCATTTGTGTATGCTTGATACACACTGAGTGCAGTTAGCAAACTGTGCTACCTGTCTTCTGTCTATTTCTTATAATTTACTCTTTTTACCCAGTGGATCAAGGCTTCCTTATTTATACATCTCTGAGATCACGTACATTATCTGTCTAGTTAAGGCTAATATCTGATCTTGTATAAGCCAGTTTTTCAAAAGCTGCATACTGGAACAACTATAGCACGAATTTATGGAAGGATATTTCCTCTGCTGTAATGATGTACACACTGGGAATAAAATCCACAAAACATACTCAATAAATACAGAAATTTAGGGAAATGTATTATGTATTATATATTTACATACTGACAAATGTATAGTTTACACCTAAATACATGTTTTAAAGCATTATAGTTTGTATGCGAGCTGTTAATACACGCACCATGGAGTTCATGGCGAAGTGGTTGTGTTGTGTCTGGAGGTCCACAGCATGCTGGTAGCTCACGCCGATCTCAGTGTGGCTCTGCAGGAACAGCTCTTTATTGTGACTGATCCAGTCAAACATCTGCAGAAAGCGATCAAATGCGTTACCAAAATCTTTCACACACTCTTCATACTCCTTCCACTCCAGAGACAGATTTTGTCTCATTTTACAGAATTATGAGGAAAGAGTTTGAGGTCAAACAAACTCTGCACCATTTCTAACTCCTCGTTCTTCCACGTCATTTTGTTATTGCGTGAACATTTCATTAATCAGAAGCCGTCGACACACACTGGGAGAGAGAAGACATAATAGGATTGGGTCAGTGAAAAAGTTCAAATATTCCCAGCCTAATTTCCCAGACAACATGTGATAAGTTTCATGGCGATGAAGTGTGAGAACAGTGATATACGAGTTATTTGCTTATACTGAGTGTGTCAGCTCTTTCACACTACTATGCCAGCTCGCTTGACAGAATGTTTTTTAAGTTAAAATTTATTAAGTGCTAAAATGAATTTCACATCCTTGTATAAATATCAGCTCCAAAATCCTTTTACTAACCAGGCATTAAATGCTTTAATTAATTCACCCTAAGCAACTTCTGGCATTGTACTTCTGGGTCAAAACCATAAAGCTATATAGAACTGGTAAAACTTTATGTTTAGAAATACATACTATTTATGGGGTCAATTAGGGTCATGTTTATACATCCATCCATTTGCTAAACTGCTTAATCCTACTAGGGTCACGGGGAGGCTGGAGCCTATCTCAGCCAACACTGGGCAAAGGCTTAGCAAAGGGACAGTGACATCCACCTCACTTTATAAATTTTTTTAATTATGATTATTATTTCTGTCTTTGTTCCCTCTATTAACACCAATGCTGAAATACCCAGTTCCAGCAGATCACACATTTCAACCATTACTTAAACCTTCTTAGATGCTTGTAGTAGTTTGAATGAACATCTGCCAGATTCAAACTTATAGACCACAGTATCTATAAGTTTCTCTCTGCTTTCTTCATTATATTAAATGCACAAAAAGTCCCAAAGAGACTGATCAGCTTCAGTACACAACAGCACCATCAACAACAACAGCAATAAAAATAATAATAATAATAATAATAATAATAATAATAATAATAATAATAATGGGGCGGCACGGTGGCGTAGTGGTTAGCACGTCCGCCTCACAGCAAGAAGGTCCTGGGTTCGGTTCCCAGCTCGGCCGTTTCTGTGTGGAGTTTGCATGTTTTCCCTGTGCTTGTGTGGGTTTCTTCCGGGTACTCCAGTTTCCTCCCACAGTCAAAACACATGCACAGTTCCAAATCACCCCTAGGTGTGAGTCCAAATGGTTGTGTGACTGTTGGCCCTACGATGGCCTGGCGAGCTGTCCAGGGTACCCCGCCCTCGCCCAGAGTCGGCTGAGATGGGCGCCAGCCTCCCCGCGACCTTAATTAGGAATAAGTGGTTCAGAAAATAAATGAATGAATAAATTAATAATAATAATAATAATAATAATAATACATGGCTTCCTTAAACCTGAGATATTAATCTAATCAAAATAAGCTAGGAGTGGACCACACAATAGTTAACACAGTAAAGTTTGTCAGAATGACAGATGAATAACTTTTAGCTTTGATCATTACAAAATGTCCATTGTTTTAACATTTAACTCTTGATTAATATGATTAAAAATCCCATATTGGTCTTGAAAGAAATTTAATCACCACAGCAAAAGGTCCTTTCCCTGAGGCATTTCAGCCTGTCTGCCAAACTATTTCCCCAACACCACATCTTTATTGAAAATCTTCCACTACAGAGCAAGGCTTCAAAACAGCTCTATGGACCAGCCCTAAAGGCATCTACCTTATGTCAAGAGAATTATCTCAAACGTAAAGTGGTGGAGATCAAACATGCAGTAATCAGAGAGAAGGAAAAAGGCAGGGTGAGGTCAGCCCCGAGCCCACACTCTTAAAGCGAACCACACATGAAAGCCACTCTGCTCTCCTTTATTACTGTCTTTGATCTGGAACCGTTGAGATATAAGCAGCCTTCAGTTGGATTACAGTGAAGGCGTTGAGTCCAACAATAGCCAGTGAAAAAAAACCCTTTAAAACTCTAAACGTGCCAAATAATAAGTGTAGCATAAAAAGTGCTCCAACTTCTAAGAGCAGGTGCACCACTAAACTGCTGTAAGGCAAGGAAAAGTCAGCATGGTACTGACAGAATAAATATTCAGAAGAAAACAGTGGGGCAATTATAGAAAGGCTAACAGGGCAAAAAAAATCCTAAATCTTTAAAGGATTTGACCAACTAGTGTTGTGCTTTAAAATGATTCACAAATACCATCTAACATATATACCCTATTCCAGGACTTTTATTTAACGTCTGCTTATCCATTTCATACACTTAATACTGTTTGACTTTTCAGTTCTACTGCTGTATTGTGCAGTGATTTATAATCTGGTGTCACCCAGAAAAGAACAGTCCCCCTTTTCAGTCCTTTCAAGTTTTCCCCATTGCATCTTTCAGGAAGTATTCCCTTGCCACTGTTGCTGCAGACTGGGATGCTCATTAGGGATTTAAATCTACATCTTAATTTCTGTTGAGCTGGATTATGAGAATGTCTGTTATAGAAAATGCTATACAAGTAATTTTAAATGGAATTAAATATATAGTGGTGCTGGAATATTCTATATTTCTGCATGAACACAACCTGAAACATGATTGGATTTCCACACGTCCTAAAAATATGGCAAAGAACCCAATTAAACAAGTGACACAAACATATTAACATGTCACCTGCACACATGCTGGACTCACAGTACACTACACTACACTTCCCAGCTTTTCTGCCACCGCTCCAAATTAAATGACTACTGACCCACACAACACATTAGCCAACATGGGGTTTTTAGCTGCTTAGAAATTGCCCTGGGTGCCTTTGAGACCTCATATGAGCTGTTACACATTTCGCTGTCGAAGTGGTCTTTAATTTTATCCATGTGTCTGAGTGTGGTCTGAAGGAATTCAAACTCTTTAGAGATGGTTATCCAGAAATATAGAAAATTCTAAAGGTTTGACAAATTTAAAGCACTCGGTCACATAAATGATCTACTGCATGTTCACAGATAACACACAGCATGTCAAACTGGGTTGTAAAAATAATGAGGAGATGTTCATATTTGCTACAAAATTGATACCATGAATGAGCACCCAGAACATTCCAGTCAAGGTAAAGCAAATAAAATTAACCAGACCCCAGTTTCCAAAAAAGGACCCAGTTTCCCAAAATGCATTGATTGCTGAACTTTTAGTAGTGATATTCAACTACAGTTATATTTACTTTGATTATGGTCTACTGCTCACTTCCATTTTCTCAGGACATACTGGTGCATCAAAATCCCAAACCTCAGCCACTGCTATGAAAGATGTGTTATGGCTTTGTTCCAAACAGTAACTTGCAAGCATGACAAATTCAAGTATTCTGAATTTATTACTAATTTACACCCTACGCTACATCTTTGCTGATATGGAACACTATTGGAAAATTGCTTTTTTTAAAGCAGCAAACCTTCACATATAACACACCAAAACATATAATAATAAATTGGATTTCTGCCTTTTTCTTTTAAGTGTAAGTAATGAAATGTGTAATAATGTGCACACAGGAGGCTTGTCTTCACTTTACAGTGAAAATGAACATGAAAGGCTCTATTTTGAAACCAGTTTAACCCCCTGGGATGGTGCTATTTGCATCATAGTTTCATAGGAATACAACTATCATTTCTCAGCCTGTTTACAGTAGTGTGCAGTGAAGGTTATATACCACCACTTTTGTCTAAAAGGATAAAATTAAAAGAAGTAAAAAATGACTTCTATATAATTTATGGTGAAAATGTATTGAACGATGATATTGTAGGCAATGAGCACCAAAAATCATTCTGACAAGTATATATAGGTAAAAGTATGGCTAATAAACAAAACACTGAAAATACCAATTTTTCAAAAAAAAAAATTTTTTTTTTTTTTTTTACCTTTGCTTAGCATGAATGAACTTCAAACCATATTGAAT
>JAOUQZ010000047.1:15369312-15380251 GCA_028564935.1 Neosilurus hyrtlii | reverse complement strand
AAAAAGAGACTGTTATTTTTGTTATTACTATATATTGTTGTTTGTTTACTTATTCTCATCAATATGATCCAGTATTATATAAAATAAATACTTCAGTAGTACTTGGTTTCTGACTTATCCTAATTTTGTTAAGTGTATAATCATCACTGTATTTTTTTATTATTAATTTTTTTTCTTGTTTCTTCACTCACTATTCCATATGGTTTGAATTTCATGCATGATATGCAAAAGTAAAAAAAAAAAAAAAGAAAATATCTGTGACAACTTCCAAAATTTGTTATTTTGGGTGTTTTTGTTTATTAGCCATAATTTTACCTCAATATACTTGTTGGAATTGTTTTTTTTTTGGTTCGCTTTGCCTACAATAGCATTGTTCAATACAATCTCACCAAAAAAAAGAGAAGTAAATTTGTGCTTCTTTTTATTAGGAGCCCATTTAAACAAAAAGTGGTGGTGTATAATCTTCACTGCTCACTACTGTGTAAATACCACACGCCACAAACAGAATGACTAATGTCCAATCCTGAAAGATTGATTCACTAGAGATTTACCAAAGAACCTGGTTGACTAAGATCCCAAATAAAGAGTGCTAATTTGTGCTAATTTGTGCTAATTTTATGTGCAAGCTAAAAATAAGTGTGTGTATGTGCTGCAGGAGATTTAAGGATTTGTTGCATAAATTATGTCACATGCAAAGTAGGGTTATCTAAGTAACTAATAAAACATGATGGGACATGCCCTCGTGGTGTGGTGTGTTATCACCTCAAAGTGGATTATTTTTCCAAAACATGTACAGAAGTTTTCCTCTTTTACCACAATTAGGTAAAGTGCCACAATTCATTTATCAATGTATTATGAATTATATGCTTGTCCATGAAAGCTCCTGAAATCATAAGCAGCTCAAAGTTCACTCACCTTCTCAGCATCCTGCTCAAACAGCCGCAGCTGAAAACACTGATCCAGTTTCAGTTTTCTCATGTGCCATATCTGGTGCAGATGTTGCCTCGTGCTGTGAAGCTTATCAAGCAGGCTAGCGATTTTTGGTACTACGCTCTGAAAATCTGCACTGCCTGATATGCAGTTCCTGCCAGAGTAACCGTCACTGGAGCGGATGCACTGCAGCAGCCTCTGGCCTTCTCGATCCAGGTCTTCCACAGGAGCCTTCATCACCTTCTTCTTCAGCTGTGTGTGTTCCTCGATAAGCCTGCGTGAGCCCTCCACATCCACTGGGAACTCCTTCTTAGCCAGCTGTTCCTGCAGCTCCTCCAACCGAGAGAGAAGGTGCACAGCGCTTCCCAGGAACTCTTCAAGTGACACTCGCAGTTCCATCCACTCCTCATGATTATACTCCAGAGAACCCTCAAAATCATCAGTTAACTGAGATGGGTCCACAAGCTTGGTCAGACCCTCCACTGACACCATGCTAGTCTAACAGCAGCAGAGAGAAAGAAAGAGTGTGAGGTTATTATGGGAAAATGAATTATAGTGATTGCTCTTAGAGAAATATATGTGGGATGACTAAAGCCCCAAATTCATTGTGCTTTAAAAATGTAAAAATCTTACCAGATTAGGTGTCACACTCTTTAGAGTTCTATAGTGACTGATAAGACTGTGCATTAAAAAACTGGGGACCACACACTAAATAAGCAAGGACCACACACTTAATGATGTGTATCACTCCCTAGTGCCCTGGAAGCACACATTACTCAATTTGTGATTTTCTGCTGAACCAGAACATAACTCCCAAGTCAGTGCTTGGAGACAGCAACAGCAAAACAAATACGGAGCTGCCACAGCTCACAGTTGCTGATTGTGCCACTGTATGTGTTGATACTCACAATAGTAAAACAAACGATTCCTCGAATTAGAAATGAATACAGATTAAATCTCTGTGATTGCACACAAACTGTAAACAGTCAGCAGTAAATTTGAATTCTTCATTCAACCCATCATTACACATCAGTACTAAGGCCGGTGGCGTAGTGGTTAGGGTGCTGGGCTCATGATCAAGAGGTCACGAGGTCACGAGAACCTGTTAGACCCCCACCGTGCTAAGACCCCTGGGCAAGGTCTTAACCACAAGTGGGTACCAGTAAAAATACTGGAAAGGTAACCTGCAATATACTAGAGTCCTTTCCGAGAGGAGATAAACTCCTAGTCGCTTCACCCCTGGCTGTGGTGAGCCACTAGCATCAGGTGTAAAAAACCCAACAGACTTACACATCAGTAGTGAGCACACACAACCATTAGGCAACTTAGACATCAATTCATTACTTGCCCATTTAGATGTGTTAGTATTTTTTCTAAGCTGCACTGCAGCTATGATAGCCCATCTGGTATTTTATCTGCTTCCTGTATTTACTAGCATACTGTGTTTTGAGTCAGCTTAAAAAAAGATCAGACTAAAATTTTGAATATCATGATAAACATTAGACTCAGTGTCAAATTTCAAAAATGCTCTGATACCAACATCCACCAGTAAATGATACAGCATAAAAAAGAATATGAAAGCCTAGTGAATGGCGCCATACGAAGAAACAGACAACACAATCTGAAAGCAATCTGGATATATTTCATGATTAATGATAAAACCAAAACAGTTCACAAAAAATTTAATTACTGTCACAATACCAAGAGAAGCTGATATAACATCTTCAACACTACAATCTTTAACGAGTGTGTGAGGGTAGCTGACCTGAACGCAGCACTGAATCAGTGAGTGTGTTCACTGAAGCTGTAAATTAATTGCTCATAAGCGCGTTTGTGAGCATGGACCAATGAAGCAAGCATCTAGAGAAACTGTCACCGAGCTCCTCCTTTAATCAGGGTTTATACTGCTTGCAATTCAAGATCAAATTTAAGGGGCTTTGTCATGGTTACTGTACACATTCCGCCTTCAGGCATCCAAACTGGTCAGGATTAAAAAGGTGTGAATGATAAGATAAGAGAAAAATGCCAGGATGACACCGGAGCAGAAGTACCTCATGACTTTACTTTTCTTATCATGTATTGCCTTTGCTAGTGTTTTGTAGGGTACAATTTAGCCAAATTAGGGTGAATGGGTTCAGGTTTTTTTTCGCATGAAGTTTGTTTCTCAAAAGCAAAAACAATTTTCTGACAAAGACAAAGTAAGAAATATACAAAACAAACATGCTCACACCTTCTGTCTGGCAATAACAGCTTGCGGTTACTGCCATGATAAAATTCACCTCTGTTTGATTTCTTAACAGGATGAACAGTTTTCAACGTACGGTGCATGCGCAGTACACGTGACCCAGCCACTTTAACAGTACCTTGCACAGATTTCTAAAGCCCATGCTTTCTGCATGCACTGCTTGAAAGATGCTGTTCAAACACCATAGTATAAATATAAATCTCAGCATATTGAGTTCAAATCTAGCCGCACATAAACAGGACTAATATAAAGCAGAGCTAAAAAAATAATATTAGCAGGGCTAAATAAAAAGATCCATGATTTATCAATAGTAGGTTATTACTGTATCATTACTGGTATCAACATCAAAGAGTACCAAAATGAATCTAATCATATTTAAAAAAAAAAAAACCTGTAACTGATGTACTTCTATTAAAAACAACTGTGATGTCTTTCAAGGTATAAAATGCTTCTTTATTGATTAATGTCAGCTAGCAAACAGCACCTGTGGCATGGGAAACCTCTTTTTAAAAATATCCTTTTTATACAGTTCAGTTGTGCTCTTCAGTACCTCGAAGGTGAACTTGGCACTTCCAAAGTTGGTCTTCTGCTTCTGCCAAAAGTTGTCAGGTTTGATGATGAGGGCAACACAGATCTCAGCTGGGAACGCTTCCTGCAGGGTCTTCAATAACGGCTTAATCAGGTCCCACTTAGAGCCGCGCATGTCAATGATCACGGTAAAACCCCGCTTACACACGTCCTCACTAAGGACAGAGAGAAAGAGAGAGAGAGACAGAGAGAGAGAGAGAGAGAGAGAGAGCAAGAGAGAGATGTGAACATCATTATGAAATAAAATCTAAGAGGCTACTCCAGCAAAGACCACTCCTTAATGCTTTATAGCCTAATGAGGTAAATTAATATCCTTAACAAAGAGAGAAAAACAGAGACAGATGGAGAGCTATTAAACAATATAACCGTGTTCATGAATAATGAGTATATGTCCAAAAATTGAGTAAATGGCCAAAACAAAAAATACCAAAAAAGTAAATGCCCAAACAATGACTGACAAATAACCCACTCTTTAAAAATTACATTAGAATTAAATTCAGCTAAATTGGAACATTTTCACAGGTTTAAAAAAGATCACATAAATCAAACAATCTTTAAATAAAATTTCCCTTTGTGTAAGACACTGGTTCAGATATTAGGTGACATGATTGGTGAACATTTTCACTGGTCTAGAATGAAAAGGCTAAAATGTAGTCAAATGTCTATTTTTAGCAGCTGCCTCAGTGGTAGAAACACTGCAATTGGGAGATAAAAATATGGAGTACTTGTCCGCTTCACTGTATGTGTTTCAGTAGGCCTGGAATTAATACAGCACAGAGGACATTTTCAAGGAATATAATTAGATTACATGCAGGCTCTGTGATCAGGAAAGATGCTAGGCATAATATGAGACTGACGTTCCTGGCTCTGTACAGATCACTGATCTAAAAACAACAACTATGCATGTTTAGAATATATTATTACAGGTAAGTAAGAACACATTAAATAGAGGGTTATATGAGTGTATATATATATCAGGGGTTCGAGCCCCACTATCAATGGGATGTCACTGCTCTCGCACCAGTGCAACCAATGGGAAATGGCTTATTCTTACTTCAGGTCCTGCTATATCCTACATGTATTCATTTTCATGTTTGGTTGTCATGTATTGTAGGGAGGGAGATATAATTGCGGAATTTATGTTTTCACGGGAAAACATAAATCATAAAACAGGCACAGTGGCATAGGTGTTAGTACATCCACGTCACAGCAAGAAAATCCTGGGTTTGGCCGTTTCTGTGTAGAGTTTGCGTGTTCTTCCTGTGCTTGCAGGAGTTTCCTCCAGGTACTCCAGTTCCCTGCCAGAGTCCAAAGACACAGGCTAATTGGCTGTTTCAAATTGCCCCTAGGTGTGAGTGTGAATGGTTGTTAGTGTGCTGTCCTGTGGTGATCTGGGGAGCTGTTCAGCGCCTTCACCCAGAGTCAACTGGGATCCTAGTAGAGGATCAAATGGTTAGGCAAATGAATGAGAGACAGATGAGTGAAAACATCTAAGTGAAGAAACATCAGGTTAAACAAGGCTAGAATAACACAGGGCACAACATAAGACAGTAACCAAAGCTATATGTCCAAGTGTCCACAAACAGTGGACTACATGTCAACTAGTCAGACAACATGATGGAGATGTTTAAGTGAGTGATGGGAAATGCAGTTCAGCTTAGTCCTTCCGAGACACTGTATTTAGGCAACAGACCCTAAGATGAAGCCCTCCTCCCTACCAACACAATGTCAAATTTAGCCCAGGATCAAGCAGTTACTGAAAGTGAGCTCATGTTTACTGTAGATTGAATGAAGAAATGTTGTACTGCTACACTAATGATCATGTGGCTGCTAAATAATTGACATATGTATTAAGAGCACTCATTCCATTCAACTGCTTTCCTTGGCTTCACTAACATCTCGTCATTAAAATGAAAATAAACATCTTATCAAGTCCACATTAATGTTCAATCACTTTCAGGTTGTTGTTATAAGCATTACAAAGTATCAGCATACCAGAATGATAAAGCAATGAATATCAGTTTTATAATCTTGATGAAATATAGGGATTGTACTATACTATACTATATGTAAAAAAAAGGTTCTCCTTGTGCTTCTGTGGGTTTCCTCCGGGTACTCCGGTTTCCATCCACAGTCCAAAAACATGCATAGTAGGCTGACTGGCTGTTCCAAATCGCCCCTAGGTGTGAGAGTGAGTGTGAATGTTTGTATATGTGTTTGCCCTGCAATGGTCTGGCGAGCTCTTCAGGGTGTACCCCGCCTTTGCCCAGTGTCGGCCCACAACCCTAATTAGCGGCATAGAAAATAACGAATGAATGAATGAATAGAAAAAAAAATCTTGATGATTTTCTATCCTTCCTCTACAATTATATCTCATGCTCATACCCAGGAGAAAGACACACTCAGTATGATTGATTTTCTGTACAAACATCATCTTTACAACAGACACTGTTACACAGTGATCTCATACTGATGATGCAACTGATGATGTCGTCTCTACTGGAAACATTGGGTTTTTCTTACATGCATATTTCTGTGTGCATTAGTGTAGGTCCTCATAACTAACATAAGTTTAACAGTCTAATAAGGGTGTATTAATGTATATTCCTGCTTCATGGCCATTTCTGGTCCTAGGACAAAGTGGGTACTATAGATTAATGAATAAATAAATTGAATAAACAATAATTAAATTAATTAATAAATTGATCAAGTAATTTGGAACAGGAAAAGGTTTTGCAGATTTCCTTTTAATAAGCTACACTGTGTGTGTGTCTTTTTTCTAAAAGCTTATTAGAAATCACAATGTTATTTATGAGCTAACAATTAACAGTACGAACACACCACACACACACACACACACACACACACACACACACATACACACACACACACACACACACACACACACACACACACAGATGTACATCAGAAGTATGCAAAGACACTGTCCATTTAAAGCCAAGGAAAACAAGGGTGCACATAACATACACACCACTTCCTGCTCATGTTGTTTTTTCTTTACAACACTGTCCATTGTTCATCTCAGTTATGTTTTAAGATAAAAATGCTACATATTGACCTTGACTGTGATCTTGAACCAGCGAATGCTACATAGCTATAGACTGTACTCCATACACAGAGACATGAGATCTGATATTTAGATGGCCTTAAGCAGCCATGTAGGAGGTTATGAGGACGGATATACCAGCTGTACTGCAGAGCTACTTGCTAACCTACAGCTGAAGCTGGTCTGAGAGGGGAGAACAGAGGGTGATTATGGGGGAGTAAGGCATTAAATATGGATTTTAATAGATTTAAAAAACAAAACAAAGAAATAATACAGATTCATTCTACTCTTATTTTAATAGGTAACAAATAATTTTAGTTAAAATATATACCTGCACACACACATGCTCAAGAGCAGCGATAAGAACAGAGACTCAAGTAAAATTAAATGCAAGGACAATTCATTATGTAATGAAGGACACTGTCTTTCACAATAATGTAAACATAACAGCAGGCAAAAATGAATCCGCACACTATATAATAACTACAACTCTACTGCATCAATTAAGTGTCTTTATGCAGCGAAAGCTATTAAAATCTGACTTTTGAAAGCTGTCATGTAGCTCTGAAGGCAGTGCTTCCGGGTGGGACTGGATTGCATCTCCCATCGGTCCCTGCAAGTCACATGGCCCTGTTCATGAGCACCTGTTTCCCATTCTGTTTGATTATTCAAATTCAGCCACATTCGTTTTCCAATGATGAACAACTGTTCATGTTTTTCTTTATGATTCTCTTGATCATGCTCATAGTTTGTTGTTGTTTGGTTTTTTTAACCTTTTTTTTTTTTTTAAATAAATCATTTGCACTTGAATACAACGTCTCCTGTTATATGACAGAGGCCATGTCGCATTGTTTTGTTCACACAGGCAGTTTACAGTTTCTGCTGGCTGAACATCAACTGTGAAACCTGAATTTTAATTTCTAACTGACATTTTATGAAGTAAAAATTTGCAACAGGAGCAAAACAGAAAACTAGAGGAGTACTTCTAGAGTGCAAGTACAGCGCAGCATGAATAATGTAGCAAATATGCCCTATAGGGGAATTGGTTTTTATTTTTTCTTTCCTTTCTCTGTCAGTAGTGTGGTGTCTCTCTGTTTATTCTTTACTTTTTATATCCTTTGCTTACTGTAAGCACGGTCTTCATGCACAAAGCAACATGTATTCTTAAACCGGTTCCGAAGGAAGGAAGGTGATGCATTTAAGTCATTTCTTTTTTACCTTGATATTTGTCTTAGAGATGCATCAATTCATTTATCTTACATTTGCTGAGACATTTAATCCTACTAGCCTATCTCAGCTGATTCTGGGCAAAGATGGGGTACACCCTGACCAACTCATCAGTTCATGGCAGGGCCAGCACACACACAACCTGTTACACTCATACAGCCAGTCAGCCTAATGTGCATGTCGTTGGACTGTAGAAGGAAACCACAGTACCCAGAGGAAACATGCAAATGTGCAAACACCACACAGAAACACCCTTGCCAAGCCCAGGACTTGAACTGCCTTGACTTACAGGTTACAAAATAAAATCATCTCTGGGACTCATGTAGGGTAGTGTCACCAGTAAATCTGATGAAATTCCTTGCATGGGTGTGGTCAAAATTTTGTTCACAGATAAACTGAAACACTGAAACTCACATTACTTGATTATAATATCCCAACAACGACCCCTGTTTTGGAGAGGTAAAAAGCATGATGGCAGGGTAGAGTTAGAGAGCAGCCGGGTCACAAACAACAAATGGTCAATCTCACCTATTTTTGGATTTGTGCATTTTAATGCAGTGAATAACCTTAGATCGAGTTTTAATTCATCGCCATTGCCTTTATGAGACATGACCCATGGTGTAATCTCTTTACTAGCTGTCTCTTAATGTGTGTCATTTATCTCGCATCCATATGCTGTAAATGAGAATTTTAATGACAACAAATGTAACTACAGTCCAAATGAGTCTAATGCATAAAATTTTATTTAAAAAAAGCCAGATTTGAAACAATAGACAATATTTCTATGGGAATTAATGTTTTGTTAATGTTATCAGTGCCAAACCATGACCAAGTCATATTTACACAGAAGAGCTGTATCAATCTTATTACATATATAAATAATTCTCACCTAGGCACAGTGGACAGGTATGTGACTAGTCTCCTCAGATCCTCCTGTTTTATTCGGTCATGATTACTTCTAGCTGGGAAGGTCAAAATCGGCCCTCCTCTCTTATCACGTCCACCTGAAAACACAAACACAATCCATTACCTTCTTACGCACACTAACTCATTAGTATACTGCTAATGAATGATTAAAATACTTCACAGTGCTTTTCTTTTACTTTCAAGGACTTTGCTTGATGTGTGTAACACAAGGTGGATATTTAATTATTAATGAAGTACCTGTCTTACATAACAGAGGGTGTTTCTTATTTGAAAACGAATCTTCTTGAATGAAGCAGATTTTAGTGAACGCGAGCTTAAGTGTGAGCTGCCTAGCAACAAGGACGTGAGCTCTGCAGACTGAATTTTCACGACTGTCTTTAACCTCGTTTGAGGTTAGAAAAAAAAAGAAAAAAACAACATGAGGAAAAGAATGAAGGAATGTACTGATTAAGAACAGAAGGAACACACACAGACACAGTAAAGGGGAGAAGAGTCTTCTGTGATTGATTGCGCAAACGTATATGTACTGACACTTTTAGGGAGTGCCTTAACTGCCAACTGTGCTGTAAGTGTCTGATTTACAGTAGACACACACACACACACACACACACACACACACACACACACACACACACACACCCTCCCTAGAAGGTCAACTGCTTCATCACTTTTCAGTGATAAGCAGCACTGCCTCATTCTGGCGCCGCTCCAGTCCTCCGACACTCTTTATGGGGATTATGCAGGGAGACATCACAGCTGAGAACACTCCAATATATATGGGGCTAAAATTGTCCTTGTAAGTCACATGAAAATAATTTCTTCCATTGCCCAGCACACACACACACACACACACACACACACACACACACACACACACACACACACACACACACACACACCCAGGTCTTTACAAGGAGTGCTTAAATTTACTGTCCTCCTAGTACAGACTGATTTAATGCAATAACAGTAAGTTCAACACATTATTTAGACTTTTCTTTGTGAGAGTCTCCTTCTCTCCATTCTGCTTCTTAAAACTTTATCTGGTCTGATTTTCTCTCCTCATTAACAAAATGAAGCAGAACAAGACCAGAAGAAGTAGCAGGTAAGATTTAGTTTTTAGAATCCGCCTTGAATTAAAAAATAACAATAATAATAATTAATCAACTAAAAATCTCATTTCATTTGCTCTGCTTATGTTTTCTTGTGGTACATAGGAAATCTATGATTTAAAAATCTAATTTTAGTCTGTTTTTCTTATGTTTTCATGTAGTATATACTAAAACAATTATGTGCCTCAGGCTCAGAGGATGTTTACTGAATTGAATAGTTATTCAGAGATATCCACCTTGCTCTTGGTGAATAATTGTTAATTATCCCCAGATAGTAAACCAATCAGTAAATATCAGATAGTAAGCCAATAGTGTATAATAAAACAATGATATAATATATAATGTTTTACCATTGGTCAACTCTATTACTGTAATGATTATCTACTACAATGTGTAAAAATACACAAAATTAACCTATACAGTGCATACAATAACTGAAACCTGATAATGATGCAGTGTTTGTGTGATCTATTCAGACTCAGCACCACAGAGCAAAATAAAAGCTGTGCAGCAAAGCAAAAATAAATAAATAAACAAATAAGCACAACCAATTAAACATCAGCTCTCTAGTCAAGCTGATGGCATGGCTTTTCTACTTCCCATTCTGCCGTTAGCTAGTTGTGTTCTCAAAGTGTCTCAAAAGCATTGCTTTTTTATCCCTAGACATTGCCTGAATCCTGTCCTCTCCACTACTGCAGATAAGTGTTATAACTGCAGGTGTGAAATTTCCATCTCCACACTGATTTTTTTAACCAATATTGAATCAGTCAGTGCTCTGTGTGTGTGTGTGTGTGTGTGTGTGTGTGTGTGTGTGTGTGTGTGTGTGTGTGTGTGTGTGTGTGTGTG
>JAOUQZ010000047.1:15340288-15354304 GCA_028564935.1 Neosilurus hyrtlii | reverse complement strand
TGTGTGTGTGTGTGTGTGTGTGTGTGTGTGTGTGTGTGTGTGTGTGTGTGTGTGTGTGTGTGTGTGTGTGTTGGGGGAGTTGCTGACTGTCACAGAAGTGTGCGTACGTGCGTGTGTGTCTGTGTCTAATTATATAATGTCACAAATTACTGATCTGCACTCAATGGCTAGAATGGGACGACCTGAATCAGACATACACAAACTGTTTTTCAGCTATATCTGTGACTTTTAACTAGACTAATGATTACTGTAGCTAATGCTAAGCCTACACCTGATTTAAGCTTTAATATCAGTCCTAAATTCACATTCTCTCAGTAATCATCTATTATTTATTTGTTTGTTTTATTATATTTAATTTTTTCCTTTCTTTCTTTGGGTGGTAGTGAAAAGAGTAGAGATTTTTTTCCTGGTTTACCAGTAAGTGCTAAGTTTAAGGAGGGTGTTCTCTGCTGTCCAAAATGTTGTTAAAAAACTGGAATATCCTGAGGCATAAATAACATGCACTTAATTTCAGTAAACAAATGAGCCACCCAAAAAACACACCAAGCACCTGCACAAGACAGATCTGCATATGAATATCTTTTTATACCATGGGTAATTATTGATGAATGTTCTAAATGTAGGAGGGCAACTTAAGATGCCAACTCTGTGTAGGGGCCATTCTGAGGCCAGTACACTGATGTATTATTGTATCCATAGAATTCTACACGTATCTTTAACTGTTCAGCAACCAAAATGTGTTCTCTTAAATAAAAGGTGCATTTATTGCTACATAGTTAGCTATTATTAACTACATTATCAGCAACTGTTATATGAGAGCTGAAGATCTAAGAATCTATCTATCTATCTATCTGTCCGTCCATCCGTCCATCCGTCTATCTATCTGTCCGTCCAGCCGTCTATCTATCTATCTATCCATCCATCCATCCATCTATCACATTCTGCACCACTGAGTGCTTTGGGCCACTTTTGAAATCCCTCTACAGAACCTCTTCCATACAATAAAATTTCATTCACACTCACACCTATGGACAAATTCAAGTTACTTCTCTATATCTTTGTGAGAGTAATAACACACACACACACACACACACACACACACACACACACACACACACACACACACACACATATATACTCACAGGATATACCATTATTAAGACAGAATGATATCATATCCATATGTGCCTCAAAATGGAGCTTTGTTTAGAAATACTAACAGAGAGTCACTTAATAACATTATCTTGTGTGTATGGGTGCTTATGTACATATGCAAAGACAAGCCCTACAGGCACTAAGTGCAGTAATGCAACACTCCAACCCTCTAGAGAGTTTTTAAAAAATCACAGCAGCACAACAGCACACACCAATACACCCCATTTAACCTGTGTAGTAACGGACTAGCACACACCAGCCAATGGCAAACATGCGCAGCTCTCTCCAGAACACAGCCAGCGGCTAATTCCGATTTAATGCATAGTCAGGAAAAGAACATTCAGCTGGCAGTGTGCTTGATAATTCTGTGTTGATTTTCCTTTGATTTAGGGACTGCAGAGTTTGGCTGCTCCTGATTGAGCATGTGTTCGGAGATGAACTTTTAAAAGGGGGTTATAAATAAAGCATGTACATATGCATACTTGATATTTCTGTATTCTGAGAAGAGACAAGAGAGGAAAGAGAAAAAATATGTGGGGTGAAGGGATCCGTGAGATATCCATGTGCTTTCCATTAATCAATTGAGGATGCTTTCTTTCTTCATCACAGCATCTCCGGATCATTTGTACCAGCTTTTCTTCACTTCCTTTTACTAAAGACGTATTTCCATTGGTGATGAAAACCATCCGCATTGTGTTGTATTACACACTACAGGTGCATTTCCGCATTTACTTAATAAGCTCTATAAACGGTCAGTCAGTGATCAGTGATCCTTCACACACACCCCAAAACACTTGCATGTATGATGCCTACACCGGAACCCTTCACAGTTTAAAACATGTTACAGGAAGATTTAAGAGTGTGGTGGGTTTGGATTTAATTAACCAGATTACTAAAAGTACCTACACACAATTTATACCCTCAAGGGTTCTTCATTAGCATCTAGACTACCATTTTGACAGCAAGGTTCCCAAGTGGATGGAGCACCATGGTAATGAACATGGCTTAAATGGGTGTCTTGTCCAATGTCCGTGCGGGCCCATCAAAGGAAATCCTAAAAGGCAGCCAAATTGCTGAGTTGATGCTAATTGGCTATGTATTGCTGACTTCCATGAGAACAGGCAGCAATAAAACACACTCACTCACTTTCTCACTCATTTGCTGAACCACTTAATCCCACTACAAGGGTCACAGGAAGGCTGGAGCCTCAGCTGAAACTGGGTGAAGGCAGGGTGCTCACTGAACAGCTCACCAGACCATTGAAGGACCAACACACACAACAATTCAGACTCACATCCACACCTAGGGCAGCCAATTAACCTAATGTACATGTCTTTGGACTGTGTGAGCAAACCAGAGTACCTGAATTAAACCCACGAAAGCACAGGAAGAACATGCACACTCCACACAGAAATGCTCAAGGCACGGAAACACAGATTTCTTTTTAATAACAAAACTGAAACACAAAAAATAGAGGCTCATACACCACTGCTCAGACTCACACAGAATAAAAAACACATTACCGTATTTTCCATAATATAAGCTGCTACTTTTTCCCCATGCTTTGAACCCTGCGGCATGTACAATGACGCGGCTAATCTATAGCTTTTTCTTTGCTAACTGCCGGGGTCAATGCAAAGAAGAACACGCTACCGGTAGTTTTTGGCACACTCGACGCAAGCAGCACGACACGCACAAACGCAAAATATTTTTCACACCCTCATCATGGAAAGTACACGAAGAAAAGCATATGATGCAGCTTTTAAGTTGAAAGCAATCGATCTGTCTATCCAGAAAGGAAATAGAGCTGCTGCACGTAAGCTTGGCGTCAATGAATCAATGGTGAGACGTTGGAGATGGCAGTGTGAAGAACTGACTCAATGCCAAAGGGCCCATATAACAGATTCTGTGAAAGCAGCCATCAAGAGAACTCAATTCCAGCTGTGATTCCTGGAGGTGCAACTAAGTTTTTGCAGCCACTCGACATCAGTGTGAATCGTGCATTTAAGGCAGCACTCCGAGGTTAGTGGGAGACTTGGATGACCAGTGATAAGAAATCATTCACAAAAACTGGCCGCATGCGAAAAGCATTCTTTTCTGAGGTCTGCCAGTGGATCCTAACAGTGTGGAGCAGTGTGAAAGAATCCATGATCACCAAGGGGTTTTGCAAGGCTGGACTGCTGCATGGAGAGAACAGCGCAACTTCATCAGTAACTGTGCCTCCAGATGTTCTGAAGCTCTTCAACTCCAACACTGAAGAAGATGACTTCAGTGGTTTCAGTGCACAGAAGGATTTACAAAATCTTTCTGTGTAAATATCTGGTTTCACAACGTACCGGTATATATCTGCAGCTTATAGTCTGGTACGGCTAATGTATGAAAAAATATTTTTTCTTTTAAAATTTAGCGGGTGCGCCATATATTCCGAGGCGCTCTATAGTCCGAAAAATACGGTATCTATCTCAGGAAGGCAGACAGTCTTCCAAGTAAACAAGTGTTCATTGAGCAAACACCAAAATCAGAAACCTGACAGAACATGAACTCATTAAACGGATAATTAAACTAACAAGACAGGTGATACAAATGAACACAAAAATCATATAGGCAGCAAAAAGCAAACCCAGGCTTGGGCACTTATCAAGAGACATCTATCGACAGTCCGGCTTTTAGGCAGTAGGTAAATCTATATATTATTACTACCTTATAAGGGCATAGAATGTCTATCAGCTGCAACGTAATGTAGCATGAAATATCTGCTCGGCTCACCTACACCAAGCACTTTAAGACTGGACACAGAATGGGCAATATTTTCCCAATCTTTACCTGCCTAGTTTTTATAAGCCTTCCCCATCATAGCCTCAGCTTCCTGTTCTCAACTAACAGAACTGAACCCAATGTGGTCTTCTGCTTTCCTAGCACATCCATCTCAAGGTTCACCGTGTGTGGGTTCCAGGACACATGTCTGTTCACCACAGTTAAAATGAGTACACATTTAAGTTCCTCTAGCCTTCCTCTCAGCTTAAACAAGTCTAGCTGTTCTCCTCTACACCCTGCCATAAAAAAGTCATTTTTGCCTGCAAACTTCTGCTGAATGGATGTTTTTTGTTTTTACACTATTCTGTATAAACAAATAAAGGTCTTTTGTAAGAAATTCTCAAGCGATCACAGACTGAAACCAGTCTGTCTGGCACCAACATGCACAGTTAAAGTCTCTGAGATCACATTTTTCATGTTTTCCCCCCATTCCCTAGTGGCATAGTATCATACACGTAAACTTAAGGTAGAATTCCATGTTCCATAGGTTTGTGTGTGTGTGTGTGTGTGTGTGTGTGTGTGTGTGTATGTGTGTGACACATACATATGTCAAAAGCATATATGGCACAATAAAGCATTCTGTTATAGCCAAGTTTCAGTCAATACTGCCCTGACAAAATATTAAATAAAAAAGAGTCTTGGGATGAAGGAAATTATTGTGCATAAATACAAACCCCATCCACATGACAAACCCAAGAGGAGCAATTAGCTAACATGTAAGTAACAAAATGTTGATGTGTGCAATTTCATATTCTCAAATCTGTTCAGCTTTGAAGGGGCGGCACAGTGGCGTATTGGTTAGCACATCTGCACACAGCAAGAAGGTCCTGGGCTCGGCAAGGCCGTTTCTGTGTGGCATTTCCATGTATTTCCTGTGCCTGCCTAGGTTTTTTCTGGGTACTCTGTTTTCCTCCCACTACTCCCAATACAAAGACATGCACATTAGGCTAACTGGCTATTCCAAATTGCTCTTAGGGGTAAGTGTGAATGGTTGTGTGGGTGTTGGCCCTGCAGTAGTCTGGCAAGCAGTTCAGAGTGTACCCTGCCTTCGGCCAGTGTAGGCTGAGAAAGACGACAGCCTCCCCACAACCATTGTAGGATTAAGAGGTTTGGCAAATGAGTGAGTGAAAGTGTTTGGCTTGAGAGAGGGATCTTTATGAATTAACAATAAACACATGATTGACAAGCACTACCAGACAACTCTTTGTCCTGATTGGTTATATTTTGTCAGGATTCATTAGGGGTGGGTTGGAGATTTCCTCCTGTGTACATTTCCCCAGTTCTTCGGGTGACAAAAGAGAGCTGTGTATCTCCTCAAACTAGATTTGATAGCTGCCAGAATATAAGGAGAAATTACTAAAACATTAAATTCACCCAAGCATTAAATGGATTTTGGGCAGTGACAAGAGCTGCTTTCTGTAGCTCGCATACTTCTTACTCATCAGCTTTCCAAAGTCAACATATCAAGATTAGAAAAGAATGCAAAGCAGGACACTGGGGAGTCTAAACAATTCTTGTAGTAACAAATACTATGGAGATGTTTTTCCTGACATACTGAATACCGCCTGCAAACAAACTACAACTGGGATGAGGGGTGTAGACACAGTCCCATACATCATTCCCTTTTGTCTACATAACTGAAACTGGTTCTTTCCGCTAGAGAATGTAATTCAGGAACTAGAAACTCAAGAAAATGTGGATTTCAGAGCAGCCAGGGTCCCAGAGCTTCCATATAACCCATCTGAGATTCTCCTTAGCAGTATACATTACATGCCAAAACACTCAAGCATCACTACCACATGTGCATATTCACATTCATATCATATTTTTTTGTGTGTGTTTTTTAAAGTCTGTTTGGATTTTTTCAAGAGAAACCATGAGTAAACCTTTAAAAAACGATATACGTAATTGTTTGCTCCTGCAGGCTCTCTGAGCTGGCTGCTGTGCGGCATACTAACACACCGTATATGTATTTCAGCACTGGAGTAGTATGTCAAGAATTCCCTTGTGATCCAGCTAACATGCTAACAGGCCAGAGCTAGCATCTGAAATGCTAATCTGTCTCAGCACTAAATCAGGGTTGTGAGGAGATGGATGCCAGGCTGCGGAAAGCTGATACTCCCAATGGCATTTAGACGCATGGTGCAGGCTGTGCACATTAACTAGAGACACTGCCAAGAACAATGGAGCTCCAGTGATCAGCTGAAGACCAGTCTACACTCACTCCACTCACATACACACACAATAGATTATGACAAGTTACTTCAGGAGCCTGTAACTCAAATGTCTTAAAAACTGCACACTTGATCTTGTGAGATGAATGTCATAGTGTGGAGTCTGCGTTGGCGGTGCAGGTTTTCACCTTCAATTGAAAATGGAACTGACTGGCAGTGAAAGAAAAAGACATCAGTGATTGTTGTAGATTGGCTCATTACTGGACCCTAGACAGCTCTATTAATGCTGCACAGCATCCAATCTCATTACAGCTACAAGCCATAGGTCTTCTAAGATGTTTTCAGGTTGAATTAAGGTCTTTGAATGTTAGTTAAACTATAAAACAATTGAGATAAAAAATTATATTAATAATGGATTCTATATTTAGTCACTAAATATACAATGAGCAAGGATGGGTTTAAAGAACAGCTGTATATATCATTACCTATTACATATACTCTGATCAGCCATACCATTAACATCACCTGACTGGTCTGCAGCTAGGCCGTCTCATATGCAGCAAGCTGCAATGAACTCTGTGTTTTGACTCCCTTCTATCATAGCCAGCATTATTATATAATGATACAATATTCTGTGGGATCAAAGCAGACGAACTAGCCTTTTCTTCCCATGTTCATCAATAAGCCTTGGGGCACCCATAAAACTCCTGTCAGTTTGCTTGTTGTCCTACCTTGGACCCGCCTGTTTGAAGATGAATAGACCCAGAATAACCCCTTGTCAAAATCACTCAAATTCTTATGTTTTCCCATTTTTCACTGACTACACCATGGTGAACAGTAAAAGATATTGCAGCTAAATATATATATATATATTTAGCTGCAATATCTTTTACTGTTCACCATGGTGTAGTCAGTGAAAAATGGGAAAACATAAGAATTTGAGTGATTTTGACAAGGGGTTATTCTGGGTCTATTCATCTTCAAACAGGCGGGTCCAAGGTAGGACAACAAGCAAACTGACAGGAGTTTTATGGGTGCCCCAAGGCTTATTGATGAACATGGGAAGAAAAGGCTAGTTCGTCTGCTTTGATCCCACAGAATATTGTATCATTATATAATAATGCTGGCTATGATAGAAGGGAGTCAAAACACAGAGTTCATTGCAGCTTGCTGCATATGAGACGGCCTAGCTGCAGACCAGTCAGGTGATGTTAATGGTATGGCTGATCAGAGTATATGTAATAGGTAATGATATATACAGCTGTTCTTTAAACCCATCCTTGCTCATTGTATATTTAGTGACTAAATATAGAATCCATTATTAATATAATTTTTTATCTCAATTGTTTTATAGTTTAACTAACATTCAAAGACCTTAATTCAACCTGAAAACATCTTAGAAGACCTATGGCTTGTAGCTGTAATGAGATTGGATGCTGTGCAGCATTAATAGAGCTGTCTAGGGTCCAGTAATGAGCCAATCTACAACAATCACTGATGTCTTTTTCTTTCACTGCCAGTCAGTTCCATTTTCAATTGAAGGTGAAAACCTGCACCGCCAACGCAGACTCCACACTATGACATTCATCTCACAAGATCAAGTGTGCAGTTTTTAAGACATTTGAGTTACAGGCTCCTGAAGTAACTTGTCATAATCTATTGTGTGTGTATGTGAGTGGAGTGAGTGTAGACTGGTCTTCAGCTGATCACTGGAGCTCCATTGTTCTTGGCAGTGTCTCTAGTTAATGTGCACAGCCTGCACCATGCGTCTAAATGCCATTGGGAGTATCAGCTTTCCGCAGCCTGGCATCCATCTCCTCACAACCCTGATTTAGTGCTGAGACAGATTAGCATTTCAGATGCTAGCTCTGGCCTGTTAGCATGTTAGCTGGATCACAAGGGAATTCTTGACATACTACTCCAGTGCTGAAATACATATACGGTGTGTTAGTATGCCGCACAGCAGCCAGCTCAGAGAGCCTGCAGGAGCAAACAATTACGTATATCGTTTTTTAAAGGTTTACTCATGGTTTCTCTTGAAAAAATCCAAACAGACTTTAAAAAACACACACAAAAAAATATGATATGAATGTGAATATGCACATGTGGTAGTGATGCTTGAGTGTTTTGGCATGTAATGTATACTGCTAAGGAGAATCTCAGATGGGTTATATGGAAGCTCTGGGACCCTGGCTGCTCTGAAATCCACATTTTCTTGAGTTTCTAGTTCCTGAATTACATTCTCTAGCGGAAAGAACCAGTTTCAGTTATGTAGACAAAAGGGAATGATGTATGGGACTGTGTCTACACCCCTCATCCCAGTTGTAGTTTGTTTGCAGGCGGTATTCAGTATGTCAGGAAAAACATCTCCATAGTATTTGTTACTACAAGAATTGTTTAGACTCCCCAGTGTCCTGCTTTGCATTCTTTTCTAATCTTGATATGTTGACTTTGGAAAGCTGATGAGTAAGAAGTATGCGAGCTACAGAAAGCAGCTCTTGTCACTGCCCAAAATCCATTTAATGCTTGGGTGAATTTAATGTTTTAGTAATTTCTCCTTATATTCTGGCAGCTATCAAATCTAGTTTGAGGAGATACACAGCTCTCTTTTGTCACCCGAAGAACTGGGGAAATGTACACAGGAGGAAATCTCCAACCCACCCCTAATGAATCCTGACAAAATATAACCAATCAGGACAAAGAGTTGTCTGGTAGTGCTTGTCAATCATGTGTTTATTGTTAATTCATAAAGATCCCTCTCTCAAGCCAAACACTTTCACTCACTCATTTGCCAAACCTCTTAATCCTACAATGGTTGTGGGGAGGCTGTCGTCTTTCTCAGCCTACACTGGCCGAAGGCAGGGTACACTCTGAACTGCTTGCCAGACTACTGCAGGGCCAACACCCACACAACCATTCACACTTACCCCTAAGAGCAATTTGGAATAGCCAGTTAGCCTAATGTGCATGTCTTTGTATTGGGAGTAGTGGGAGGAAAACAGAGTACCCAGAAAAAACCTAGGCAGGCACAGGAAATACATGGAAATGCCACACAGAAACGGCCTTGCCGAGCCCAGGACCTTCTTGCTGTGTGCAGATGTGCTAACCAATACGCCACTGTGCCGCCCCTTCAAAGCTGAACAGATTTGAGAATATGAAATTGCACACATCAACATTTTGTTACTTACATGTTAGCTAATTGCTCCTCTTGGGTTTGTCATGTGGATGGGGTTTGTATTTATGCACAATAATTTCCTTCATCCCAAGACTCTTTTTTATTTAATATTTTGTCAGGGCAGTATTGACTGAAACTTGGCTATAACAGAATGCTTTATTGTGCCATATATGCTTTTGACATATGTATGTGTCACACACATACACACACACACACACACACACACACACACACACACAAACCTATGGAACATGGAATTCTACCTTAAGTTTACGTGTATGATACTATGCCACTAGGGAATGGGGGGAAAACATGAAAAATGTGATCTCAGAGACTTTAACTGTGCATGTTGGTGCCAGACAGACTGGTTTCAGTCTGTGATCGCTTGAGAATTTCTTACAAAAGACCTTTATTTGTTTATACAGAATAGTGTAAAAACAAAAAACATCCATTCAGCAGAAGTTTGCAGGCAAAAATGACTTTTTTATGGCAGGGTGTAGAGGAGAACAGCTAGACTTGTTTAAGCTGAGAGGAAGGCTAGAGGAACTTAAATGTGTACTCATTTTAACTGTGGTGAACAGACATGTGTCCTGGAACCCACACACGGTGAACCTTGAGATGGATGTGCTAGGAAAGCAGAAGACCACATTGGGTTCAGTTCTGTTAGTTGAGAACAGGAAGCTGAGGCTATGATGGGGAAGGCTTATAAAAACTAGGCAGGTAAAGATTGGGAAAATATTGCCCATTCTGTGTCCAGTCTTAAAGTGCTTGGTGTAGGTGAGCCGAGCAGATATTTCATGCTACATTACGTTGCAGCTGATAGACATTCTATGCCCTTATAAGGTAGTAATAATATATAGATTTACCTACTGCCTAAAAGCCGGACTGTCGATAGATGTCTCTTGATAAGTGCCCAAGCCTGGGTTTGCTTTTTGCTGCCTATATGATTTTTGTGTTCATTTGTATCACCTGTCTTGTTAGTTTAATTATCCGTTTAATGAGTTCATGTTCTGTCAGGTTTCTGATTTTGGTGTTTGCTCAATGAACACTTGTTTACTTGGAAGACTGTCTGCCTTCCTGAGATAGATACCGTATTTTTCGGACTATAGAGCGCCTCGGAATATATGGCGCACCCGCTAAATTTTAAAAGAAAAAATATTTTTTCATACATTAGCCGTACCAGACTATAAGCTGCAGATATATACCGGTACGTTGTGAAACCAGATATTTACACAGAAAGATTTTGTAAATCCTTCTGTGCACTGAAACCACTGAAGTCATCTTCTTCAGTGTTGGAGTTGAAGAGCTTCAGAACATCTGGAGGCACAGTTACTGATGAAGTTGCGCTGTTCTCTCCATGCAGCAGTCCAGCCTTGCAAAACCCCTTGGTGATCATGGATTCTTTCACACTGCTCCACACTGTTAGGATCCACTGGCAGACCTCAGAAAAGAATGCTTTTCGCATGCGGCCAGTTTTTGTGAATGATTTCTTATCACTGGTCATCCAAGTCTCCCACTAACCTCGGAGTGCTGCCTTAAATGCACGATTCACACTGATGTCGAGTGGCTGCAAAAACTTAGTTGCACCTCCAGGAATCACAGCTGGAATTGAGTTCTCTTGATGGCTGCTTTCACAGAATCTGTTATATGGGCCCTTTGGCATTGAGTCAGTTCTTCACACTGCCATCTCCAACGTCTCACCATTGATTCATTGACGCCAAGCTTACGTGCAGCAGCTCTATTTCCTTTCTGGATAGACAGATCGATTGCTTTCAACTTAAAAGCTGCATCATATGCTTTTCTTCGTGTACTTTCCATGATGAGGGTGTGAAAAATATTTTGCGTTTGTGCGTGTCGTGCTGCTTGCGTCGAGTGTGCCAAAAACTACCGGTAGCGTGTTCTTCTTTGCATTGACCCCGGCAGTTAGCAAAGAAAAAGCTATAGATTAGCCGCGTCATTGTACATGCCGCAGGGTTCAAAGCATGGGGAAAAAGTAGCAGCTTATATTATGGAAAATACGGTAATGTGTTTTTTATTCTGTGTGAGTCTGAGCAGTGGTGTATGAGCCTCTATTTTTTGTGTTTCAGTTTTGTTATTAAAAAGAAATCTGTGTTTCCGTGCCTTGAGCATTTCTGTGTGGAGTGTGCATGTTCTTCCTGTGCTTTCGTGGGTTTAATTCAGGTACTCTGGTTTGCTCACACAGTCCAAAGACATGTACATTAGGTTAATTGGCTGCCCTAGGTGTGGATGTGAGTCTGAATTGTTGTGTGTGTTGGTCCTTCAATGGTCTGGTGAGCTGTTCAGTGAGCACCCTGCCTTCACCCAGTTTCAGCTGAGGCTCCAGCCTTCCTGTGACCCTTGTAGTGGGATTAAGTGGTTCAGCAAATGAGTGAGAAAGTGAGTGAGTGTGTTTTATTGCTGCCTGTTCTCATGGAAGTCAGCAATACATAGCCAATTAGCATCAACTCAGCAATTTGGCTGCCTTTTAGGATTTCCTTTGATGGGCCCGCACGGACATTGGACAAGACACCCATTTAAGCCATGTTCATTACCATGGTGCTCCATCCACTTGGGAACCTTGCTGTCAAAATGGTAGTCTAGATGCTAATGAAGAACCCTTGAGGGTATAAATTGTGTGTAGGTACTTTTAGTAATCTGGTTAATTAAATCCAAACCCACCACACTCTTAAATCTTCCTGTAACATGTTTTAAACTGTGAAGGGTTCCGGTGTAGGCATCATACATGCAAGTGTTTTGGGGTGTGTGTGAAGGATCACTGATCACTGACTGACCGTTTATAGAGCTTATTAAGTAAATGCGGAAATGCACCTGTAGTGTGTAATACAACACAATGCGGATGGTTTTCATCACCAATGGAAATACGTCTTTAGTAAAAGGAAGTGAAGAAAAGCTGGTACAAATGATCCGGAGATGCTGTGATGAAGAAAGAAAGCATCCTCAATTGATTAATGGAAAGCACATGGATATCTCACGGATCCCTTCACCCCACATATTTTTTCTCTTTCCTCTCTTGTCTCTTCTCAGAATACAGAAATATCAAGTATGCATATGTACATGCTTTATTTATAACCCCCTTTTAAAAGTTCATCTCCGAACACATGCTCAATCAGGAGCAGCCAAACTCTGCAGTCCCTAAATCAAAGGAAAATCAACACAGAATTATCAAGCACACTGCCAGCTGAATGTTCTTTTCCTGACTATGCATTAAATCGGAATTAGCCGCTGGCTGTGTTCTGGAGAGAGCTGCGCATGTTTGCCATTGGCTGGTGTGTGCTAGTCCGTTACTACACAGGTTAAATGGGGTGTATTGGTGTGTGCTGTTGTGCTGCTGTGATTTTTTAAAAACTCTCTAGAGGGTTGGAGTGTTGCATTACTGCACTTAGTGCCTGTAGGGCTTGTCTTTGCATATGTACATAAGCACCCATACACACAAGATAATGTTATTAAGTGACTCTCTGTTAGTATTTCTAAACAAAGCTCCATTTTGAGGCACATATGGATATGATATCATTCTGTCTTAATAATGGTATATCCTGTGAGTATATATGTGTGTGTGTGTGTGTGTGTGTGTGTGTGTGTGTGTGTGTGTGTGTGTGTGTGTGTGTTATTACTCTCACAAAGATATAGAGAAGTAACTTGAATTTGTCCATAGGTGTGAGTGTGAATGAAATTTTATTGTATGGAAGAGGTTCTGTAGAGGGATTTCAAAAGTGGCCCAAAGCACTCAGTGGTGCAGAATGTGATAGATGGATGGATGGATGGATAGATAGATAGATAGACGGCTGGACGGACAGATAGATAGACGGATGGACGGATGGACGGACAGATAGATAGATAGATAGATTCTTAGATCTTCAGCTCTCATATAACAGTTGCTGATAATGTAGTTAATAATAGCTAACTATGTAGCAATAAATGCACCTTTTATTTAAGAGAACACATTTTGGTTGCTGAACAGTTAAAGATACGTGTAGAATTCTATGGATACAATAATACATCAGTGTACTGGCCTCAGAATGGCCCCTACACAGAGTTGGCATCTTAAGTTGCCCTCCTACATTTAGAACATTCATCAATAATTACCCATGGTATAAAAAGATATTCATATGCAGATCTGTCTTGTGCAGGTGCTTGGTGTGTTTTTTGGGTGGCTCATTTGTTTACTGAAATTAAGTGCATGTTATTTATGCCTCAGGATATTCCAGTTTTTTAACAACATTTTGGACAGCAGAGAACACCCTCCTTAAACTTAGCACTTACTGGTAAACCAGGAAAAAAATCTCTACTCTTTTCACTACCACCCAAAGAAAGAAAGGAAAAAATTAAATATAATAAAACAAACAAATAAATAATAGATGATTACTGAGAGAATGTGAATTTAGGACTGATATTAAAGCTTAAATCAGGTGTAGGCTTAGCATTAGCTACAGTAATCATTAGTCTAGTTAAAAGTCACAGATATAGCTGAAAAACAGTTTGTGTATGTCTGATTCAGGTCGTCCCATTCTAGCCATTGAGTGCAGATCAGTAATTTGTGACATTATATAATTAGACACAGACACACACGCACGTACGCACACTTCTGTGACAGTCAGCAACTCCCCCAACACACACACACACACACACACACACACACACACACACACACACACACACACACACACACACACACACACA
>JAOUQZ010000047.1:15285243-15309926 GCA_028564935.1 Neosilurus hyrtlii | reverse complement strand
TGTGTGTGTGTGTGTGTGTGTGTGTGTGTGTGTGTGTGTGTGTGTGTGTGTGTGTGTGTGTGTGTGTGTGTGTCTAAGAGACAGACACTCAGAGCATTGTGCCAAGAATACATCTGCTGAGCTAGCTGACAAGACTGTCCCGAGGCATATGGGACAGGGGGAGAATAATAATATAGGATATAGCAGGAACACGCCTTCTTCAATGATTACATCATCAAGTCTGTCCTTCATTTGGTTTGAATGACATCAGGAGGGGAAAGGGAGAGTGCGGCTGAGAGACAGCAAGGAACACAGATAATGTTAATGGTCCATTGGTAAGTCCACAGTGCAGCAGGGAAAGCATTAAGAGGAGCATGTGAATGTCAGTTTAGTGTCAGTGTGTTGGTCAGTCAGATAAAGCATGAGACTTTTGACATTCTGCAAGGATAGAGTAAGAAAAATACAACATAAGTATAATATAACGTAAGTACTTGATAAACAGTACGTTACATCAATTACAACATTTGTTATGCATGTAAGCTGAAATTAATTGGCTGTTAAAGTCTGCTTTCCATCAGCTGTTTGATCTTATTCTTTATGTCCTCTTACTTGATTACTTGATTATTTATAATTTCACTTCAACAGCAATTTATTTGTTTTCCTACTCTTTTTTGTTCCTCCACAGTACTGATTGAACCAATTGTTATTTGCTAAGCACAAATGAATATTTTTAATCTTTACACTCATAATTCACACACTCAATCCACTCCCTGGCATGTTTTAGAACACAGGTGTCAAACTCAAGGCCCACAGGCCAAATCTGGCCCAGCCACTCATTTTGTGTGGTCTGCAAGAGCTTTCAAAGAATACGATTATCATACATTCTTTGCATCAACCATTACCGAGAAAACTAATTCATCATCCTTCTACTAGGTGGCAGCAGCCTATTTCAAGTAAACAGCTAGTCATTCATGGCTCAAGAAAGATTGCATGCTAGCTTGTTGCTGTTAATTGTTTAATTGAATAAAGTAAAAGAGGACAAATGCCTAAACGAATCATTTTGCCATGCAGATTTCATGGTTCCCCTTTTAGAATAGATGTTCAGTGATAATCCGGCAATAGATCACCTTTAAATTAAGTGATGTGGCACCCAGTGAAAATGAATTTGACACCCCTGTTTGAGAAGACAGGAGATGGAGAACCTAGAGGAAATCCCATGAATACATGGCAAGTATGTACAGAACACCATGCAGAGAGCAACCTGAGCTCATGATGGAACCAGGGGCACTTGAGCTATGAGGCAAGAACACCACTGTGCCACCCCTGCATGGTTCCTGATCTCATATTCCTAAAACAGACTGACCAAAGACTCATCAGTAGTTTAAAAAGAACACTAGAGTCAGTGTTTAGCTTTGTCATTTCGACACTAAGACCCAAAAAAAACAAGAACATGTTCTTTTACCTCACTGTAAGGCCAGCTTCTTACTAAACACTTGATTGCGTACACAGATAACAATCCAACTAAGTACGATACTGTTGTCCTAAAGATCTATTTAACAGAACTACTACATTATTACATTAACCAGCTGCCTAACCTGTGATTAGACTCACCACAGGCAGCAATTAGAGAGGTCTGCTTCCTCATTTTAGAGAGACTGCTTTTTTTTAAAGTCACTAAACTCACCTCCTGTAGCTCATTAAAAATCCGGCCTGTGAGGAGTGGTTACATGTACACTTCCTGCTGTGGTTTTCTCCTAAGCAGGAGCTCTATGTAAATGCAGGATATGCAGAGAACAGCACCACTTTACCCTACAGCTACTGCATAGCTTCTTTCAGTTCTCTCTCTCTCTTTCTCTCTCTCTCTCTCTCTCTCTCTCTCTCTCTCAGTAGTCACTCCAGTGGTTCTTTGGCCTTCATAACCTCTGGGGAACATCGCATCTTTCTGCCAAATAGAACAATCATCATTACTACATGAAAAGAATAAATGGTATTAGCAGCCCTCAAGCCACAGACAAGCTGTCAGTAAAAATGAGGCCTTGTCTGTGTCTCCATAACTCAAATGCTTTCTGGAATATTCTTTGTCACACACCGTCGAAAAATCCATTCAAAACTATAACAGCTTAAAATAAAGCAAAATGCACCAAACCAATTAGTACCAGACTTTGGATCACATAAGACTTCAGATTTTCGAAAGATTTGTGTAAAACACTGATGGAAACCAACTGAGCTATAAACGGATCATGATTTTGCATATAGTGATAAGGTTGGTGTAATCAGAATGCAGCACAATAAAACAGTAGGAGTTTTGGGGCCCTCTCCGAAAAACTAATTGCTCTCTCTTTCCCTCTGCAAGAGTTATTTTTGGGAGCATTCACCCAGAGTTCACATAGCAAACATTACTGGATGATTACTTTAAAGTGCAAAACGTAATCCATTGTTTCCATGCCCATAATAATGAACGCCTTCCTGTAATTAAACCAAATCGCATACAGCTGATGTGAACAGACCAAATAAATCACAACAGACGAAAGTTGTCTGTGTAGAAACCAGATGACTCCACTGACTTAAAGTACATGCAGGGCCAACACCGTAAACCAGATGTGGGTTATTTCTCCAACAGAAAAAAATATAATGTCTAAAACTGAATGTGATAAAAATGGAACTTTTCCCCAAGGAAATCTCCTTGCTAAGCAAGTGATACATAAAAAGATGAACCATCAATAATTGACTCCTTTCACAGATCGAGAGAAGTAATTCCATTAACCTCATTCCCAATAGCTTCTCCTCCTCCGCCTCCTCTCTTTCACTAATGCCTGGACACCAGGCGATGAGGTCACTGAAAGAAGGAGTTGCTAATGGTTGTCGCTGCGGGGGACTGGTGCTGCACTGTTCACTAACATACAGTAACAAAACAACCAACAAATCAACCAACACATCAAAGCACCAAGCAGAAGGTATACACCACAACACAAATGTTAAAAGGTCTTTAACCGTGCTATTACTGCCCTCTTTTTTCTTGATTTGTCTTTCAGCAAACCACTGATTCCAGCTAATTGAATCTCATAAAATGAGTCCACCCACTTGTAGAGATACCTACTGCTGATTCAGCCCTTTTAAAACAAAACAGTTTAATCTACAGGATATCTAGTAAAGCATATAATTCCTTTACTTCTGTAAAAACAAATGTACTAAAGTAGCAAAAAGTGCAAAAAAAAGTCAGTGGCGTAGGAGTTATAACATTCACCTCACAGCAAGAAGATCCTGGGTTCAGGTCCTGTGTTTTCTGTGTAGAGGTTGCATGTTCTGCCTTTGCTTGCGTGGGTTTTCTCTGAGTACTCCAGTTTCCTCCCACAGTCCAAAAGACATGCCAAAAGACAGGCTAACTGGCTCATCCAAATTGCCCCATGTGAATGGGTGTGTGTGTGTGTTGCCCTGCAATGGATTGGAGAGCTGTTCAGGGTGCACCATGCCTTTGCCCAGATTCAGCTGAGATATGCTCTAGCCTCTCGTACCCTAGTAGGAAAAAGCAGTTTGGCAAATAAATGAATTGGGACAGTGGTGCCTCAGGGATTAAGACTTTGGGTAACTGATCAAAAGGTTGACGGTTTAAGCCCCATTACCTCCAAGCTGCCACTGCCGGGCCCTTGTGTAAGGCCCTTAGCCTACAAACGCTCAGCTGTTTAAATGAGATAATAATACAAGTCACTCAGGATAAGGATGCTGGACAAATGCCATAAATGCAAATGTAAATGAATTATTGTCAGTAAAAACTGGGCCCTGCAATGGTCTGACAAGTTCTTCAGGGTGTATCCCACCTTCACTTAGAGTTGGATGGGCTGGGCCCCAGCCTCCTCATCACCCTAATAAAGGATAAAGCAATTTGGAAAATGAAATTAATGAAAAGCTTACTGTATTCAGGGCTGCCTTATAGGTGTCTTTTCTACAGTGGGAGGAAATCGGAGAAGCAGGAGGCAGCATACAAGCAGAACATCAGAAGCTCTGGATTGAAGAGAGGGCCTGGGAACTGTTATACAGCAATGTTACACACTGCATCATTGTGCAGCCCATACTCACATACTGAATCATTATAAAATACCACTGCACTGTCTACTTACTCCAAGGGACCTTTTACTACTGCACTTATTCATGTAGTTATAAAATGAAATCCAAATCTCTCAATACAAATGACTGTACAGCATTCACGAGACCAATCATCTAAAAATAGACACACATCTGGTGCAGACAGTTAGCACATTAATTTTGTACTTTCTTTCTATAAATTCATTCAGCATCCAGCAGAGAAAGAGCATGACTGATTAATCCAACAGAATTAAATCCCTTAAGGGAAATCCATTAAAACTGAACCAAGCTAATTAACTGCTACCAAGCTAACCAAGTGCTGAACCTTCTCAGAAGAGCAGATTTCTGCTTAAAAACTTAAGGACTTTGCCATTTTGTGGTTGGTGTTGTTGGTGTTGTTGTTGTTGTTGTTGTTGTGTGCCGCTTTCCTGTTTAACAGATGTGATCTGCTGATATTCATTTTATGAGGTTGTCTGGTAATCCTGTGATCAGATTTTAGACTGGGATCTCTTTATAAATCTCTTTATATATGTCCACACTAACCTAGGTAAATCAGAAAACATGTAGTTAGTGCTTTCAACCACAATAAAAGATGATGTTGAAGATGATGTATGGTTGTCATGACATTGGTATATGTTTGTGCTTGAGACAACAGAACTAATATCACAGGATGTTATCAATTCTGCTCAGGCATTTTGCACACAGCATTTCAAGGTTTTGGTGTGGATGTGGAACACTAAATACCAATATGAAAACAATAGCGTGTATAATAATGCCTGTCTTTTTTTAAAAAGCAGTTAGTCCTAGTTTCATTCAAGAACATTTGTTATACATAAAACATTTAATTTTAATATGATATTAGCCAATTAGGCCTAATATTAGATTAGGGGAAAAAATATTTATTTCCCTCTGTGTTTCTTGTTTTTTTTCTTTTTGTCACACCAGCACCTCACAGTTCAGACTGAAGAATTAGTTCTATCCACAAGAATAATTACCTCTACCAAGGAGGTTACATGTTTCTTTTTTGTTCATGTGTGTATTTTTGGCAAGGCTATACAAAAAGATACATGCAGATTTTAATGAAATTTCTTCCAAAGGTGTGGCTTTTGACAAGGAAGACTTGTCTAGATTTTGGTGATGATAAAATACTGGATCCAGGGATTTTTAAAGGATTCTTTAACACTTTGTGGGGCTTATAATAACAATAATAATAATAATAATAATAATAATTATTATTATTATTATTATTATTTTTATTATTTTTTTTATTATTATATCAGGTTCAGCAGAGAGTGCTGTGTACCTTTTGTTATTTGCAAAAAGTTATTTGGGATTTTCACAAAATATCTACCAAAGTCAAAAGAAATGCTAAAAATGTTGACGTTTAGTCTTTTTTTTGTTTCAAACATTTGTGTACCTAATATGCTGAAAGTTAAGGCAACCTACATGAACCTCCCAGGCGCCATGTGACCATGATTTTCCCATCAGCTATTCTAAGAACAGAGCCCAGTAATCTGAATTTACTTTAAGTCTTTTTAGCAATCCTCTTTGTTCATTTAATAAAATCTGCAGACACTGTCTGCAGGATCTGTTCAGTCCATTGGCATTGGATAAAACTATGCTTTCTGCAACATTTCCTGAGCCTAGACACACAAAATCACTGAGTGGTTTGGTAGGCATGGCAATAAGCCAAGCAAAAACAGCTTTTAATTGCTAGTGACGTGAGCTTTAATTGTTAGTGACAGCATATTTTCAGCACACCGAAAAAAATGGGGACAATGCTTCATTTTTTCAAGGCAATCCTCCATTCATTACAACAAACAGATTTACAAAAGTCCTTGATTTCCTACCAATTAAGGAAAAGGAAAACTTCAATTGGCTGCCTGCTTGCCAACACTATGATGGAGCAGAGAGCAGTGGGATGCCGTCGGCCTCAGTTCACACAGCACTGGCTAAGGTCCATCTGTGGTGAGGCAAATAGGATTGCTTTCTCCATCATCTCCATATGCTGGAGAGGAGAGATTTTATGTCAGCGGTATTTAGACCATTTCCAATAATTTTTTTGTGTACACATGCTCATGCCAGACTTCCTTAGCCATTTCAGTTCTACCATACATATCCGCATGACCCCAGCTCCTCTCCTTCTCTGAATCTTACAAAATGAATAAAGAGAGTAAAATCCTCAGTTCACATAATTGTGATTGTTATTATTCCTGAGTGTTAACTACAGTCACCAAGGTAAAAAGCAGAGTACAGTCTGGTGTGTGTGTGTGTGTGTGTGTGTGTGTGTGTGTTTGGGGGGTGTCAGTACCAAACTGACACTCATGGGCCCTTGAACAAGGCCCTTGAACCCTCAATTGCCTGGCTATAAAATGATAGATTTAAGTCACTTTGGATAAGAAACATGTCTGCCAAATGCCATAAATGCATGTGTGCAAATCTATATATATTGGTGGGTAACAAATATTCTTGCAAGGATTATCTGACAGTTTTGACCTTGTGGATACACTTGCCTATAGTCCTTATAAGAGAAAAAAAATTATCTGTTCTTTCGAGACCCTGTTATGCCCTGGCGAGCTGTTCGGGGTGTACCCTGCCCTTGCCCAGAGTCCCGCAACCATAATTAGGATTAAGCGGTTCAGAAAATGAATAAATGAATGAATGTTCTATCTATCTATCTATCTATCTATCTATCTATCTGTTTTTTAGTACAAATGTTAAAGTTAACTGTTGGATTCAGGATATGTCAGCAAAAGGTCCTTACAAGGATAGTAACACAAAAAGGGATAGTGTGTGTGTGTGTGTGTGTGTGTGTGTGTGTGTGTGTGTGTGTGTGTGTGTGTGTGTGTGTGTGTGATTCCATGCGTTACTTGTAATCGGTGTCCCCCCCTGAGAGAACTGTTTAGCTGTAATTTAACTTCAATTTGATGTATGAATCCAGCCTGGCTGTCACAGAAGCATTTTAAAGACTTACTCAGTAAAGAGGACTCGGCTCAGATTGGTTAGTAACCCCTCAATCCTCCTATTTACTATCCTGCTTTACTGAACTGATGGCAACATTTATTACATGACACTGATGTACGCAGTCCTGCCAAGTTCATAAACATGCAGAGGCTTTATAGTGTAAATTTCCTTCGCCATTTCCAGCTGGCTCCATTCGCTTTCTGCCTTTGATATTGCTGAATGGCTTACACTTGCAAACGCTCCCTGATTTAATACAGCACTGGAGCAGTGAATACAACACTGAAACCCATGTCAGTGCTTCTTTTCATCCTTTCAGCTGTGTTTATTAGGACACCTGAGGCTAGATCATCCTCTCTCACTTGTGCTGCACTCTCCTTTCTGCTCTTTCCATTTATTGCTACTTTCATACTATAGACACAGCACTTCTGTTTTTACTTTACATCTTCCTGCTTTTTACTTTAATGGGACCAGTTGGTTTGTACTGGCAGAGAAGCAGTATATGTGCAGTGCCAATGCTCATGATGTGTTCATTAATCCAGCAGCTGTGTTCCATATGAGGCTAATGGCATGGCAACAATTTTCTCTCACTCTGACCTTAAACATGGCAATAACATACCAAACACAAAAAATATATATTGTTCATGTTCAGGAACCTTAAAACTACACATCCTTTCAGGATGCATCATGCTCAAGGCCAAAATTTGTCTAAGGTCAGCAAGGTCAGCAAATCTAACAACCCAGCCAACAGCTCTGTAAAAGCTCTTTCCTTATCATGGGCATACAAACAGGGCTCATATCCAGACTTAACATCCATCAGACCTGCTTCAGCTCACCCAGTTTCAGACACACTCATTATCTGGTAGGAAAGAAAACCAGCCTCATGCCATTATCTGTAAGACATATTTTCCTACCCAGCCGAACGCTCATGAATTCAATAAGTGGGTCTCACTCATTCCACCTCTCATACCGAATGGTTTTTCCAGATGTTTCTAGTAACTAGTAATATATGATCCTTATACATAGGTCCAGTTTGCACATTGTGGAAGGGCCTGTAGAGTAGGAGCCCATTGTAATCTAGAAACATATTAATAACCAGACAATATGAAGGGGATTCTTCCTCTTCTTTTTCTTCTTCTTCTTCTTCTTATTATTATTCATTCATTCATTCATTCATTTTCTGAACCACTTAATCCTAAATAGGGTCACGGGGTGGCTGATGCCCATCTCACCCGACTCTGGGCGAGGGTAGAGTATACCCTGGATAGCTCGCCAGTCCATCGCAGGGCAGAAAATGTTGACGTCAATTTGGAACAGCCATGTCTCTGGACTGTGGCATGAGTACACCCACAAACAGCCATTCACACTCACACCTACAGGCAATTTAGAGTTGCTAGTTGACCTAATCTGCATGGCGAAAAAATGCAGACTAGACACAGAAGTTTCAACCCAAGAACATTCTTGCTATGAGGTGAGACTGCTAACCACAGAATGTTTGGACCTTTAAAATGAGAGCTTTTCTCCTAACACACTGATGTAGAAGCCATAACATAAGCACTTAATACATCATGTAATAACTGTGACTCTACAGATATGCACTGAGATCTGAGAGAATAAAACTTTAACTGATACGTTCATATTAGCCATATCCTTGATTCGAAGGGTGGGGCCTGTGGTGTAGTGGTTAGGGTGCTGGGCTCATGATCAAGAGGTGGTGGATTTAAATCCCCATTAGACCCCCACCGTGCTAAGACCCCTAGGTAAGGTCTTAACCACAAGTGTGCGTCTGTCCACCCAGCAGTATAAATGGGTACCAGTAAAAGATACTGGGAAGGTAACCTGCGATGGACTAGCGTCCCATCCAGGAGAAGTTGAACTTTTCAGGCTACAAACCGAGGACAAGCAGCGGCCTTATGAGCCACTAGGCTCGGGTGTAAAAGCCCAACAGACTTACCTTACCTTACATACCAAAGGCCTAATTATTTTAATCCATTTGTACAAACATTTTGTGTAAACTCTAGAGACAGGTTGTGTGTGACATTCCCAGGAGATTATCAGGCCCTGAAATATTCAAACCAGCCCATCTGGCACCAACCACCATGCATCGAAGCTCTTGATCTGTATCTGCTTGTTTTTTTTTTTGCTTGTGCTGCTACAACGTGACTGGCTGATTGGATAATTGTATGAATGTGCAGGAGTACAGTTCAATTCAATTCAGTTTTATTTGTATAGCGCTTTTTAAAACTGACATTGTCGCAAAGCAGCTTTACACAGTAAAAGTAATTTAAAAAGGAATTTAAAGTTTTTTCTACATGTACAGCAGTTCATAAAAGGCAGCATAATAAAATGAATGGTGATTGAAAATACATATATTATGTTCACCTCACAGCACTGAAATATATAACACTGAAATGTATCTAATCCCGTTATATGTGAGACACAAAGACCAACATGTGAGTAACAGTCACAATATAGCAATTTATGGATTAATCTGGTTTGCCCCAGAGTCACGGGTGATTTATTTGCTTTATTTGGTGTTGAAGGCCCCAGAGGAAAATCTGTCCTTTATTGAAAACACACCAGAAAATCATTTACACAAAACCACCTACCCCACTTACACAGATACACACATGTACATGCTCATTTAAAAAACAGTTGCTTTGAGAGTTAAACCAGACAATGGTTCCTTAGGAATAATAGGAATTAATATATATACCTTTACTGGATTTCAGCAATCGCACATTCTGATTGGCTACTCTGCTCCTAGGATCTCACTGAGTACAAAAATACAAAAACGGAAAGCGATTTGCAGAACCTAATCTACTTAAAAACAAAACAAAGCAACAAAATTTGAAATGAGAATAACTGATGGTACGAGTATTTATTTTTTAACCTTTTTTTATTATCTAATTGAATTTTTCACCAAAGAAATTGTAGCCGTCACTGTTGCTGTCCATTTCGCCATTTGTTTGGGTTTAGTTCCCTGGTGTGTAGCCTGCAAAGCACAACTCCATGGAAACAGATTTTTTTAAGTGTGTAAACAAGGAGATATTTAACATTTTTGGAAGGACTCTCCAGTGTCAGTGCTTAGGTTTAGGTCTAAGAAACAGGAGGAAAAAAGAGGCAGTTGCTGCTAAATAAATAAAAATGTTCAGTTAAGGAAATCAATGACGTGAGGCCGTATCTTACCATCTCATCACCGACTATTTTGCTAACCCCATCATGTTTTATTTCTCACATATCACACCAGAATGTACACACATGTATATATGCAGAGAAAAAAAAAGACTCAAATAATTCATACCAGGCTTGTTTACTGTAAGCACAAATTCTTGGCATCCATTAGGTATAGTTTGCATCACTAATAATGAGAGTCCTTCACAGGATTTCACAGTAATCATCTTGCAGACAGAAAGCCCAAGACAGGAAAGAAACACTTATACAGGATAATATATTGGAAAGGAGAGAGAGAGAGAGAGAGAGAGAGAGAGAGAGAGAGAGGTGAAATATTATGCTTTAGAAGCACTGCTCAGGCTGATTTCTGTTAAGAGCATAGTCTATCCTTTTCAATATTCCACCTATTCCAAGCTCTTTCCTCTCTTTTAATGTTGATGCATTACCAGCATCTTTCTCTCTTTGTGTGTGTGCATGTCTGTGTCTGTGTGTGTGTGTGTGTGTGTGTGTGTGTGTGTGTGTGTGTGTGTGTCATTGTAAGTGCTGAACACAGCGCTTGCTCTGCAGGATTTCACTGTCAGATATTACTTTTACACAAAGGCCTGAATCACCTCTACTGATGAAATGCTGACCAAAGACTTATCTCTTCTACAGAGAATATGCAAAGCATATGCATCTTATGAGGCCAATTTCAAAATTTATTTAGGAAAGTTTAAGCTAAAAAGAGACTCACTTAATGCAAATAGGAATCCTCTGAGGTGAGCGGATGTATTATCTGCAATCTTTAAAGTTATATTTATATTCCATTATATGCATCACTTCATCCTATCTACCTATGAAGCAGACAGAGTAAGCAGGATATTAAACATGCATGACTCCTCTCTGATTCCACCGCCGCGTCCTTGGGGCCGCTCACCCAGTGAGAGTGATCCCTCACTAGGCAAAGATGAACTTGATATGCTCCTTCTGATGAAGAACAAATGAGCAAGAGCCTCTGCAGTAGATCTATTTCAATACCTACTTTCATTTCCTCTTCTTACCTGGGCTATTACTCCCTCCAAAGACCATGCCAAAAAAAGGATTGGCGAATATGAGTCTCCAGTACTTTATTAGCCAGAGGCTGATCTTTCATGCTAAATCCTTGGGAAAAATAGCTGGTGTGCTAAAGATGTTGCAATAAAAACACAATAAGTTCTCAAAATCTTGTTTGTATATTGCAATTCAAGTCCAGATTTCCAAAACCGCACACTAAAGGCATGTTATTTTGCTCGTTCACCTTTGTACTTCAACCCAGCAGATCTGCAATCAGTGATTAAGCTATATCAGCTATAGACAGCATAACTTAAGAATTTAAACTTGCTATGTTATGTTTATCACAATACATTGATGTGTACGAAAATCAGACCGCTGATGCTTAGTCTACACACACTGTGTCTGTGTCTCTAGTCCACTCTCATATTAATGCAATTACAACTGATTTCAAATCCGTCCACTAGCAAGGATATTACGTCATACTCTGTGTGTTGTTAGTAGGTACAAAACACCACGCCCCACAACCTCCTCCAAGACGCATACACGCACACTCACACTCACCCACATACAACTATAAATCAATAGCTCTTAGTGTGAGTCCATTTTCCCACCCATGCTTAAGCATAGCATTCATATAGCAGACTCTGAAGACTCCTGACAGATCATATCCAATTTAGCACTTCACAATTCAATTATCAGACAATACACTCCACCCATGATATTATTACTATCCTAACATAGGCTGGGTTACTTGACAATTTTGTTGGAGATGGAAGTTTCATGAAAAGCATGAGATAATAAATACAATTCAGTAACCTGTAATATTAAATACAAGAACCGATCATAAGAACAGATCTTCAACTTTTGGTCTTTAGTATTGCAGTCAGTGATGCATAAATCAATAATTATCAATAGATGGACCTTTACCTTTATGATCAATTAAATAATAATTTGACAGCAGACTGTACACAGCAGATAAATTATAAAAAGGGATACAGAAAAGGAAACACCTAATAATTCTGTTTGCAGCACTTAGCTTAACAACATGTTGTTAATAATCCTGTATTGTCTTTGAAAATTTTATAATACTAGAACTTTTGAGAAAAATTACTTTTTAACGGAAAATAATATTGTTTATTTTTATATTATCGTTGTTTTAATGGGAATAAAATCATGTTGGCATCATTGCCTACTTCCTGGCCTGCTACCAAGCACTCCAACACCACTAACCACAGTTCCTAGTCGACCTTCATATCAACTGATGAACTTGATGCTGTTATGGGATCTGTCATCAGACTCATCTTCAGCCTGTCCGTGCTCTTAGAAAGCTTAAAACTTGTTCCTACAGCTCTCATCAGCAACCAAAGCAGATAATCAATCAATAATAAAATCAAAGGAAACCCTTCGTTTTCAATGTGACTTCTTTTAATTTCATCTATAAAAGACCTTATTTGTCAGTTATAATAATGGACTACTGCTTCCTGAGCTCAGGATCTGCACAGTTTCTGTTTGGGTTTCCTTTGGATTTTCGGGTTTCCTCCCACCTACAAAAGCCATGCAGGCAGGAAGACTGACGACACTTAAATTTCCCGGATGAGAATGAGTGTGTGCCCTGCAGTGGACTGGCATCCTATTCATGGTGCATTCCCACTTTGTGGGCTGTACATCTGGGTAAGGCTTCTAAACCTACCGCAACCCTGACCTGAATGAATGAATGAATGAATGAATGCCAGTTAGTTTTTTTATGTTGTCTGGCTAAAAGTACATTAAAAAAACACTTCTAAATTTAGAATCCAGATACTAGCTCTAGATACTTCACATCCTTACCTGTTTTTTTTCCCTAAATACATTCTGATTGCTGTATACTCAGGTTCCTTTGCTTGCAAAGAGCAAAATTGTAAGAATGCAGATTCCTCAGAAATTGGTTTTAGTGGTAAAGTAGCTAGAATATAATCAGAAAACGTCAGGCAATTTCAGTGCATTACAAACACTTTGCAAATATAATACATACAGCTCTATAAAAGACCTAGGGTGTCCTTATCAGCAAAGACACAGCTGCCTGCCCACAGCCCTCTAAAGAATCCTTCCCCTAATCTACCTAAAAGCTCCATTCAAAGCATCAGTTAATAAGATCTGACCCTATTACCCAGCAGTGCTAACTGTCTCACCACACCAACCCAGTAGAAGCCTGTTTCACGCTGGTGAATATGGAAATTGATGGCTCCTAAGGACAAAGAGGATATCCTCCGTTTTCTCATTCTCCTGCTCTCTCCCTTAACGTCAGATCATGACTCAGTAATCCGGTCAAATCTCCCCTTACGCTCTTTATTACCCATGTGGCTTACATTGGCCAATTAGCCATCTGCCTCTACAAAACTGTGTGTACAAAAGAGAGTCTCTCCCACTTACACACACACACACACTCACAGAAAACGAAGCCAAAGCATGGGTGTGCTCATTGTCCTGTTTGACTCTGGCCGAATTCTCCCTATTGTTCTCTCTATGCTAGTGTGTGTGTATATGTGTGTGTGTGTGTGTGTGTGTGTGTGTGTGTGTGTGTGTGTGTGTGTGTGTGTACATACACACACAAAACACAATGCTAGAGGGCCAACGTCTGTCACTACAAAGAATACCCACTAGTCAGGGAAGTCAGTGAATCCGGTGAGCTCTGAAACTGTCTCTAATATTACATGGAATACAATGTGGGTCAGTTTAAATTATTTCTTAAATTAGTCTTATTTAAATGTATCATACACATAAACATGTTTTTGCTTACAGGATTTCATTAAATTTACTGTATAATTGACCCTGGGGAAGTGAAATGATTTGATTTTTGGTTCTACCTTTGACATGTCTGTAATATAATGAAATATCTTTCTTGCCAGAGTTGCACATGGATATCAAATGACTAACAGCCCACTGACTGACTTGTTAATATGCTACTGATTTGATAATCACCTACTATACCTAGAACCAGAACATTCATACACAAATAACCCCACACTTTTTGCCCAAGGTACTGGGAACAGATTTCTATGGGAATTAATGCATATAATAATAAGAAGAAGAAGAGGAAGAAGAAGAAGAATAGCCTTGTGATGGCCTGGCGAGCTGTTCAGAGTGTACTCTGCCCTCGCCTGGAGTCGGCTGAGATGGGTGCCAGTCTCCCCATGACCACAATTAAGAGTAGGCGGTTCAGAAAATGAATGAATGAATGAATGAATGAATGAATAATAATAATAATAATAATAATAATAATAATAATAATAATAATAACAATAATAATAATAATATAATTCTAAATGGCCACTTAAGAAACCACCTAAAAAATCCGTGCCAAACCACACAGGAATAAAAAAATACCCATCCATACAGCCCTAAAATAATCTTTTTAGAAAAGTATTAATGTACTTTAGTATATTTTAAATTTAAAATCTGTACAAAGCACACTATATCTCAATACTTTAATACTTTAATACACATATACTACTATACATGACCTGTAACGCATTTCGGTTTACTAAAATACTGCCAGCTAAACAAGAGTATATTTTAAGTATAATTATTATAGTCATTATAATCATGTGTCTGTGTGTACAAACACTGAAAAAAAAGTACTTAACTTACATTAAATTTAAAAATACTGTACAAAATGTATGACAATTTGTAAGTAATACAGTGCTAATAAGAAATTGTTATAACTATTCCTTATTAATTACTATAAATGTACAGCAATGTAGACAGTATGAGTGAGGCTCTGTTTACATTTGGTTTTAAAATGCATCTTGGGTGATCAGTTCACTAGTGGACTATGCTAAATAGAAGTTTTAATAGTCAACAAAATCTATTCAAGACCCAAACCACTTGGAGAGTCGGACCACGTTACTTTTCTAGTGTAATCGCTAATGCGTCCTGGTGCAGCTCCGACAAGAACATAACGGGAAAATTCAGTATGTCCTCATTATAGGATGTGGTGGTTGTTTTGGTGAGAATGCTTGTTTTGTCCTGCACTTATATGCAAAATACAAATGACAATCAGACTGTCAGTCTGAACTGTTGGAATCCCCTGTATGTGAATAGTTCTAATATTTTTGTTTCCTTAGCTAGCCCACGCTAAATAAACTGGTGCTTATCTGGCAAAAGACACAGATGTGGTGTGTTTTGGTCCACTTGTGATTCGATCACTCAAGTCATTTTAAAGCAAATTTAAAGGGGACCTAATATATGACCTCCTTGATGCCCCTTGATGCCCCATGACACCCAGATGAAACGTGTAGCATGTCAGAATTGTTTTTTCCCTAGTTTAAAAACTCCTACAATGTGTTCCTTGATGTTCCTTCTGTAGCCATGATTGACAATTTCTTGACCCTTCTCCTGACCCAAAAGGACGGAAATGATGATTGGTTGGGGTTGAACTTTTAGTGTCTCCTGTCGAAGACTTTGCAAGAATTTATGATTCTATGACTGATTATGGGCGGCATGGTGGGTGGCGTAGGGTACTTTCGGTTAGCATGTTCACCTCACAGCAAAAAGGTCCTGGATTTGAGTCCCAGGTTCAGTTAGGGCATTTTTGTGTGGAGTTTGCATGTTCTCCCTTTGCTTGCATGGGCTTCCTCTGGGTACTCCGGTTTCCTCCCATAGTCCAAAGACATTAGGCTAATTGGATGTTAACTATTTCCCCAAGGTATGAATGTGAGTTTGGATGGTTGTGTGTTGGCTCTACTATGGACTCGCGAGCTGTTAAGGGTGTACCCCGCCTTTGCCCAGAGTTAGCCAAGATAGGATCCAGGCTCCCTGAAACCATAGTAGGATTAAGCAGTTCAGCAAATGAATAAAAGAATTAATTAATGATTGCTTAATCTGAGATGATGACCATTATGAAAGACAAAAATATTGTGTAATCTGATTCCAGGATAAGAGGGAAGTGGGCATGTTAACAAGAGATGCATTGACAGAATTTGTTTTATAATTTTGTTTTAAGTGCCCTTTTAAATATCTTAATAACCCCACTATTTTGATCAAATTGATTAGAGTGGCCAAGTTGCAACACTAACCTGTACCTCTTGGGATGATTCCCTATGACCTCATTTGAGGCCTTGGCCTCCATCCCAGCTCACTGAGTGATTAGCTAATCAATACAGAAAACCCTCCGTGTCCTGCAGAGAGTAGCTTTTGAGAAGACGGGCAGAGCTGGAGCCAGGCTCTGCAGCTGTAGTCTATGAGGCTCCCAGGGAGGCAATTGTTGTTGACAAAAAGGCTAAAGCTATACAGGTATTGATTGGAAGGTAGTACTGTGCCAATCTGGTGCTGTTATTACCTGAAGACACGTCCGGCTTTCAGCTGGCTGGAGATTGCCTCATTAAAAGCAGCACTATCGGCCAAATTACTGCTTTCCTTACAGCCAAAATGCCTGAATCTTGATGATTCAGATGAGCACATGATGAGAATAACTGAAGGGAGGTGGAGGGGTGGGGGGATTTTTTTTTCACCTCTCCTAATAGGATGAGGGCTGTAAACTTGCTCTAAAAACCTTGGCTAGTCTAAAGTCTTTGTTCATGCGCGAGTATGAGTTTGGCTTGGGGTTAATCCGTTTGTAAGTAGTGAATACACATGAAGAGAGAAAGTACCGTATGGCTGAGGACATAAAACCACTTCAGCTCTTTCAGGCAGCAGTTTGTGAATGGATTACTGCTTACTCAGCCACATAATTCCTTTCTCTCTGAGGGCAAACACCCACTGCTTTTAAAAAAGGTGTTGCAGGGAGGGGCTTCCATTCAAAATGTGCTGGTCTCACTCAAGATCTCGCTATCTGTTTCAATGCAGCTCTGTCTGTCCATCATTCCCTTTGTCTGTATCCTGGCCTGATCCTTCCCTCTCTTCATCCATCTCTACATCATTTGGTGTCTCCTGGGGCAGAGGCTGCCATGACGTATTAATACAGACACTGTTGACTGATTTCCCAGTGCTGCCTGAGACAGATGTCCTTATATGCTTTGAATGAACCACACCAAAGATACTCTCTCATCTCTGATAATACTCTCAGACCTCCAAACCATCTGTAAATCATCTTAGCTTTCACCCAAAATGTGGCGCTGTGTTACGCTAAACTCCACATCCAGATCGAACAAATCAAGAATCAGCTATTCTGTCTTCCTGTATTCTAGATTGTCTTTCTAGTGCTTTGTGTTGGGAAAAGTGTAGATTGATGTCAGTTACTGCGGTTCAGGACTCCTTAATACTAATTTCCTTAGCATAGCTACAGAAAGTGCTCGAAATCTGAACACATCACCACAACACTTGCTCAAGCCTGCAACGTACTCCCACCATTCCAGATTTCAGATGGTTCTACTTAAACGAGTGAAAGATCCTGGTTTACATTAAGGTACCACAAGAAAGGAGAAAAACCTTTCAGCATTAAAAGAAATTTCACATTCATTCAGGCGTACAGTACTGAGGAATGGCACACATGCATTATGCAGCTGCGTGTAGATGGTCAAAGGATGCTGCCATTTACGCTGCGGTATTAGTCTCAAGTTTCTTATTTCAGGTGGTGTGTTTATGCAGCATGAAGCAGAAGCAGATAGTTACATTCACGTACAGCTTTCATTATACTATAAGAATTTACGGAAACACTGTTGTAGGGTTGTTTAAAGAAGGGTTCCTCTAGAAGACAACTGAAGAACCTCAAAGATGCCAGAGCTGACCTTTAATTTCTGAGTAGGAAATGGCTATTGCAACTCTATAATGGTAAGTGGTAAAGGTCTTGGAATGAAAAACCTTAAAGGTGCGGTCACTGAGTCTAATGCAATACCCTTTTTGTCCATTCTCTCTACTCATGGTCTGTTAGCTTTTCTATCTGTGTATATGCTGGAATAACCTTCTGTGATTTTGCACAGACCTGGCCCTTTAAATGGGACACAAACCAAATGGCTTTGTGTGAGCCACACAACACTATTTCAGCCAATCAGCATCAAGGGGTATTTGTTTGTGTGCACTGCAAAAAATGCACGATATTGCTGGGGGGAGACAAGTTGACATTATTACTGTTGTTGTCTTTTCAAAGCACATCCATCAGTTTGAAAGTGGAGCTTCTGGAGAACACTAAAGGGAGGTGTGTTCTTATTTGACTGTTAAGTTCAAATATCAACACAATTTCTCCAGAATTTATGAGGGTTCTTTGGCTTTGCTTTCTAGAATAAATTTTCATTTCCATCCAGGACCTATCCAAAGAATCCTTGAGAAACTTTTTTTTGTTTGTTTGTTTTTTGTTTTGCCCATGCCCTGCGATGGCCTGGCGAGCTGTCCAGGGTGCACCCCGCCCTCGCCCAGAGTTGGTTGAGATGGGCGCCAGCCTCCCCGCAACCCTAAGTAGGAATAAGCGGTTCAGAAGATGAATGAATGAATGAATAAATGTTTTTTGCTTTTTAATGAGAGTGCATTTATTTTATACAGAGTTTTATTAATACCTGGCATTTCAATGACAGTAGTGAGTATCCACAACACTTAAACACTTAAGCTTCAGTGAATTGATCTGTATTGAATGAAACCCCTAAAGGCTTTATGTGGTACCTTTCTCTCAGACAGTAGAACCGAGAACCTTTACCAACCATTCATTCATTCATCCATTTTCTAAGCCGCTTAATCCTAATTAGGGTCGCGGAGAGGCTGGTGCCCATCTCAGCCAACTGAACAGCTCACCAGACCATTGCAGGGCCAACACACATACAACCATTCACACTCACTATCTCAAACAGGAGCAATTTGAAACAGCCAATTTCTTAAAAAAAAGCTTACTGTGCATGTTTTTGGAATGAGGGAGGAAACCGGAGTATGCAGAGGAAACCCATGTCAGCACAGGGAGAACTCCACACAGAAACGTACCGAGCCCAGAAATCGAACCTGGGACCTTCTTGCTGGGAGGCAGACGTGCTAACCACTGCACCACCATGATCTTCATCAGAATTGATGTTAGGAACCCAAGAACCATTGTTCATCATGAGTTACTGAAAACTGCTTTGCAGTTGAAGTGTAAAATAAACAAAATGAATATTGTGTGCACTTTTACTGTTTTAGCTTTCAGATATTTCAGTTCATCACCTTGTGTGTGTTTGCGTGTGTGCGTGCATGCGTGTGTCTGTGTGTGTTTGCGTGTGTGCGTGCATGCGTGTGTGTGTGTGTTTGCGTGTGTGCGTGTATGCGTGTGTGTGTGTGTGTGTTTGCGTGTGTGCGTGCATGCGTGTGTGTGTGTGTGTGTGTGTTTGCGTGTGTGCGTGTATATATGTGTGTGTGTGTGTGTGTGTGTGTGTGTGTGTTTGCGTGTGTGCGTGTATGCGCGCGCGCGCGCGTGTGTGTGTGTGTGCGTGCGTGCGTGCGTGCGTGTGTGTGTGTGTGTGTGTGTTTGATCCTCAGTACCCAGTGACAGGGAGAAGTGCAGCTGTCAAACAAAAGCCATGGTGTCTGTCGCTCCTAAGCCTCATATAGAGACTCTTACTGTCAGTACTGAACCTCACACTAATACTTCAACTCATTTTTTATTCTTAAACGCACTGAGTTGTCTGGTTGAACAGATTTGACTCTGTACATGTGCATCAGCAGGCTGTTTCCTTTCACAGCAGACATTTCTGTGCATGCTCGATTCTTTTGTTCCTCATTCTGGGTTCTCGGTTTGTTCTGGTAGCATCATCTGAGTGGAAACAGAGCCCCACGCCGCCGGCAGTTCTACCATCAGCCCTACCTGTTTTGAAGAAGGCGTCCGTGTCCGAGTCGGTCGGTCCCTCTTCGGCTGCTTCGGCAGAATTCATATCTCGCCACTTGTTTCTTTCTCAATTCAAACGTCACGTGCAGAGAATCCGGTAAGTCGCGGTGCGGTGCGTGCGTTAAAATCCCCGCATGTTTGCGTGGCGGATGTGCGCGCGCTCCGGAGCAGCGCTAACGAGGCACAAAGCGCAGCGGGTCCTCTCCTCTGCTCTATTGTTTCCGATCCTGCCTCCTTCTGCCTCCTCCTGCCTCCTGAGCTCTGCTCCCACAAAGAGCCGGGGTACACCGAAGAGATGCCTGGCAAATCCACCATCCGCCGGTCAGTGCGCGCTCGAACTGGGAACGTGGAGCTGATCAGTGAAGTGCCTCCGGTGTGGAGTCTCCGGCAGCACCGAATCAGCGCCGCACGGTGAGAAAGGACAAGACAGAGCGCGCGCGGATGCAGAGCTGAATTGGTGATGTCACGAAAACACCACAATGTGTTTGGCTCGATTCCACCTTTTTTTTCTTTTTTCAGCAGAAATGCAAACACCCGGGGCTCATTAACACCCAGAATGAGATGCAAGCCTGAGCAGCCTATAGCCTGCACTGTATATTATGATTTCCTAACAATAGATGATCCCAGATTCTGTTTCCCATCTGTTTCATTCTGACCTCAACTTAGCTATTATTACACACCAGCAACTGCTTTATAATATTTTTTTTGGGGGGGGGGGCACCATGCTGATATGACGATGAAAATATGTTTGTCGACGCAACTGTTTATGAACGATTTTTCCAGAATTAAACCTCTAAATAAGAATAAAACAGCCAATCAGTGCATCCTAAATTGACCAGCGTGAGTCCTGATTCGCAGAGAGCCTGCGGGACTGCGGTGGCTGCTGCCCTCTAGCGAGTCTCACCGCCAGCACTTCTCAAAGATTTCACTATTTCATTTTTCTGAACCGCTTCATCCTTTTAGGAGGGTCACGGGGAGGCAGGAGCCCATCACAGCCAACTCCTGATAAAGGCAGGGTGCAGCCTGACCAGCTCACCAAACCATCACAGTGCCAACGCACACACCCATTCACACTTACACTCACACCTAGGGAATATCCACGTATATCTACATGTCTTTGAACTGTAGGAGGAAACCAGAGAACCCGGAGGAAACCCACACATGTATGGGGAGAAAATACAAACTCCACACAGGAACACCCTCACCAGGCATGGGCCCCGAACCTTATTGTTGTGAAGCACTATGGCACTGTGCCACTCAATTTGACTATTTAAATTATTAAATACATTAGCTACACAATAAATAAACATCATTCAGAAGTACTGGGGGGAAAATTCTTTATGCTACAGTTTAATACTTTATTAATACTTTACTGTTAATTATAGCAGTGGAGGATCTCTACACTTCTGCCATACAAAAATGCAAGGATTTATAAATATGCATAATGTGCAAAATATTACAAATGATCACACGTCCTCCTGTCGGCCATGCCCCTGCTAATCTGGTTAAACTGGAATAAGACATGATAAAGTTATTACAGAAAGGTAAGATATCACATTGAGAGATTGAAACAGAAAACGCAAAGTCATCTACATGATTACTGACACCCTTCAGAAACAAATAGCTAAATAACAAATCTAATAAACAATATTTATTAATTTATATTATAGTTATTTGTTTTATCCTACTAGGGTTACAGGAAAGCTGGAGCCTAACTCTGCCGGCTCAGGGCGAAGGCAGGGTACTCCCTGAATAGCTCAGCAGTCCTTTGCAGGGCCAACACACACGCGTCCATTCACACTTACACCTATGGGCAATTTGGAACAGACAATCAGCATAATGTGCATGTCTTAAGATTGTAGGAGGAAACCGGAGAACCTGGGGGAGACCCATGCAAGCATGGGGAGAACATCAAGCTCCAGACAGAAATGCCTTCCTTGAGCATGGGAATCGAACCCAGGACCTTCTTGCTGTGAGAGGGATCCACTACACCTTCGTGCTGCCCTCTAATGAGCAATATTTTGAACTTAAAAATATGAGGTTGGTCAAGTCAGGTGGGTTTTATTGTCATTCCTCTATAACTTGCTTACACTGGAATATTGAACAAAAAAGTTAGGATTAATCAGAATGATCAGCATCAGAATCAGAATACTTTATTGATCCCAGCGGAAATTGTGTGCACACAGCTGCTCTGTACCAAGTAAAGAAAAAGATAAAAGTCTCAATAAGAAAAATTACAAACACACACACACACACACACACACACACGCAGGCATATATATATATATATATATATATATATATATATATATATATATATATATATACATACAATATATACAATATTATCAATATGATAAACGGTAGAATGCAAATGTAGTGCAAAAGGCAAGTGTATAACAGTGGATGTTGTTGCTATATGGAGGAGTTGTACAGTTTAATGGCCACAGGTAGGGATGATTTCCTGTGTTGTTCAATGGAGTATTTAGGTGGTATCATTCTCTCACTGAACATGCTCCTGTGACTGATCAGCAGGTTGTGAAGTGGGTGGCTTTGTTCAGTATTGTCTTTATTTTGGACAACATTTGCTTTTCCAACACTACCGTCAGAGAGTCCATCTCCATCCCCACAACATTACAGGCGTGGCGGATCAGTTTGTTCAGTCTGTTTGCATCTGCAACCCTCAGCCTGCTGCCCCAGCATGCAACAGCTTAGATGATTTCCTAAAATCCACAATCAGTTTCTTGGTCACTTTAAGCTGCAGATGATTCTGCTCACACCATGTGACAAAGGAGTCCACAGCAGCCCGAAATTCTGTCTTATCACCTCCACTGATACATCCAACTACAGCAAAGTCATCAGAAAACTTCTGAAGATGGCAGGTCTCTGTGCAGTAGCTGAAGTCCATTGTGTAGAGGGTGAAGAGGGAAGGGGAGAGAACGGTCCATTGTGTCCATTACAGTACAACACAGAGTAATGCAGTTGCAAAGTAAACATCACGGAAATAAACTGTTTGACAGTGTGAGTAGAGGGCAAAATATACAGTAAATACCCAGGATAATATTTCACTGCCTGTGGACCTTACACACTACCTACAGTAGAAAAAAAAACAGAACAGTGTTCTATGGACGGCTCCAGTGCAAATAACTGTATATTAGTTGTGCATACAATACTGTGCAATAAAAAAAAGCATAAAATCATTCCTGCTATTATTATTTAATCTATAAAGTTGAAAATATCAGCACAGAGCATCTTCCTGCAATGCCTAACAAGGTTACTATCTTGAACATGGCTTAAGGCAAGTTTCTTTATAAAGTTTGCTTTGCGCATATGGACTTCCCTCTTCAACTCAGACCACATGTTCCAACAGAGTTCAAATCCGGAGACAGTGATGGCCTTTGCAAGACATATATTCTTTGTTACTGCTAGTGTTTCTGTGTTTTATAAGCATTTTGGGCCATTATTTTGTTGAAAGTCTAATCTTTGGCCAATTCATAACTTCCCAGTAGAGGCATCTAGGTTGTGGGCCAAAATATCCTTGAACTTAAGGGACGTCTTATTACTATCCATCTGTACAAGACCCCCTTGGGCCACATGCTGTGAAACAGCCACAAAATTTCAGCCATATATTATAGCGATTATAGTGGAATGTGCTTGTAAGTAGTACCCCTTCTCTGAACACAATAACAAAACAATCTTATGTGACTCACAAATCCTATTGTAGCTCCAGTGATGTTTAGGTTGATCTCAGGAACTATGTAGTTTGTACAAGGAGATAGTATTTAATATTTGATGTTTAAAGAGTGCCGGTATTGGTCATCCCCACAGCATAATTCATGTGTAGGTAATATGTTTAAGTGATACAGATGCTTATTTTAACATAAATGACCATAAAAAGCACAAAACTGGGTTATTTTATACCATGGATTATTAGCAGTGTGCTAAACTATGGGGGTTAGCAGCTTAGCAGTCGTTTATCCCCGGAAGTGACGTCAACACGTTGGGCGGGGTTGATGTCTCTTGTGGAGACAGTAAGACGTTGCATTCTAGTGTCTCTGAGGACCGAGAATTATGCCAGAGATGAGAGGGGCAAATTGGAACAGCCAACTGTGCATGACTGTGGGAGGAAACCGGATTGCCTGGAGGAAACCCACACAAGCGCAGGGAGAACATGCAAACTCCACACAGAAATGTCTGAGCCCGGAATCTGAACGCCCATAATCAATAATAAATTATTGTATTAAAACAGCAATGTAGAATATCAAATCATGATGTTTTCTCAGTTAAAAACAGTACATAGGCATGGCTACAGCTGGTTTCAGTCTGTCCCTATGTGATTGCTATAGAGCTTCATCCTGGCACCTGTGAGCTTCTCCTGTACTAAATTACTCACTTACACAGATCTATTCTCTTTTATTTTTACACAGCATACTGAAGAACATGTGATTGAAAAACTATCTGTTTGCATTTTTGTCAATCATAGGATTATTCATAAAAACAATTTAGTTTTTTTTCAGTAACTTTTTTTTTGTAATCAGTAAAATATTAAAAGCATATGTGCTTACTCAGTAAAATACTTGTTCTGCTGTTTCTAGCTCCTGCCGTTACCATGAGCACCAACTCACGAGTGCGCTCTCTATCTCTCTCTCTCTCTCTCTCTCTCTCTCTCTCTCTCTCTCTCTCTCTCTCTCTCTCTCTCTCT
>JAOUQZ010000047.1:15260015-15285143 GCA_028564935.1 Neosilurus hyrtlii | reverse complement strand
AATATTTGGTATTCTTAAATAATATTTAAAAAGAATAAAGGCAAAAAGTATATTAGTATCTACTACACAGTAACAGAGGAGTGTGATTGGTTTGCTGTCTGTGGGTTAATATATACATTATCCCAAGTGGATAATGCTTCAGTTAAAATGGTAGACAGTCATCATTTGTCACTGACCCTGATTCTGAAATCCTAGAAATTAACAAAATGCCGTCCCAAAATAATAAAACCATGCGCACTCAGGGGGTGTATACCAAACCTTTTAAAATTTTTATCACTTTTTTGTGCCATCAGTGCATGGATTCTAGTGAAAATTTTAGGTGAAAATTTTTTGGAGATCACCTATTCATAATAAAAATTTCATGTTGATCTGTTAAAAACTGTGAACAGGAAGATGAACAAGCAAATAAACCTTTATCGATAGTGGTGGTGGTAATAAAGAAAGCTACACAATATGGCCCTAGTGTAGGTTAAAGTAAAAAGAAAAGAAAAAAAAAAAGCTCTTAAACTTCATTTAAATTTGTAATGAGTTTCAGAAGATTCAGACATGCGGCATGGTTAGCCCATTGGCTTCACATCAAGAAGGTCTCTGGTTCTAGTCCCAGACTCAGTGAGGGCATTTTCGTGTGGAGTTTGCATGTTCTGTCTGTGATTGTGTGGTTTTCCTCCGGGGCTCCCGTTTTCCTTCCACATACCAAAGACCTGCATATTAGGTTAAGTTCCAGATTGTCCCAGGTGTGAGTGTAAAAGGTAAGGTAATGTGGCCTAAATTGGAATGTGAACTGACATAAATATCATTCTAGATTAAGAATGTATGGATATTTATTTATTTATGATCACACTAGATGGACTGGCAGATGTTATGTTACTTGCAGTTGAAAAAAAATTCAAGGATAATAGTGGCATTAAATAGACTTGTTTAAGGCCCCTTAGTGACTCTCTGAGCTTTGAGCACTAGCACAGTAGAATATAGACTGAAACATTTATTACACTGGTAGCATGTTCACTGTTACAAGCTTACCCCCTTTTAAAACTTGACTCCTTAATGTAATCGCTATACAGTTAGCGAGCTGATTACTCCCGAATGTAAGTATGAGTAACACGCATGAGGATAATATATTGGCTTAGGGCTCACATGGCTCCTGTGAATTTTACAGTGAAAATGTGCATATATGGTAGTGAACTGTGTGAATGTGAATAAAAAGGTTTACCACATGGTCATGTGAGCAGTCGTTCGATTGCAGTCATCTGTTCCTGTGTTCACTGGATTTATGAAACTCATGCAGGTCATGGGCCATGATCCTATTTAAAAAGCAAAAGGTGGAATAAAATCACAAACTCGATTTCTAGAGAAAGTTACACTGGGGCCTTTAAGTTAATGTGTCACTTGTGTGGAATGTTGGTTGTTTCCAAAATTTAAAAATAAGCGTTTTCGTAGTCACAACCTGACAATTCTTAGACAAGCTGAATGTGTGTTACCTTATCTGTTTTTTTTACAAGCTGCAGAATTAAACCAATGGACTCATTTTGTAGCCAATTTCAGCACTGAAAGCAGTGCACCATCTCAAAGACTCACCTTAAATGTTGGTATTATTTTTACATGCCTGCAAGAAAACAATTGGAATCCAACGTAGGAAAATGAGTGAGATTCATTCAAGTAGCTTGTATTTAGTAATAAAAGGGAAATGCTTAAGAACACATTGTGGTAATAAACATTTGAGCACACACAGACACCAACTTTACATCTGAAATGTCTTGGGCACTCTGGGTGGTGAGGTAGTGCAATGGGTCCTGATTTAATTTTGAGCACGGATAATTGTATGTGCGGAGTTCTGCATGTTCATGTGGGTGAACCTGCTACACTATGTTGCTCCAAGGTGTGAAGGTGTGTGAATGTGTTTTTTTTTTTTTTTTTTTTTTTTTTTTTTTTTTTTTTTTTTTTTTTTTTTTTTTTTTTCTTAACTATGTTATTCCTATAGGTAGCTTTTGCTTCTATACACTCCTGTAGATCCATGATGCAGCTCTGTTTTTCTTATATTTACAGAAATATGGGAGATGTGCAGTTGGTGACCAGTTCTCCCATGTCTGAGAACAGGCTGACTATGGAGAAGGTCTCTGTCAGCAGTGAGGCTCCGACATTTACTCTTCCTCCCCGCAATGCCCGTGTCTTCCACGGAGGCACAGCACGACTTGAGGGCAAGGTAACCTTCCATTTAGCCATACCCTTCAGAATCCTAGCATTATTATCATTGAGTGATACCACACTGTTTATTGTGTCTGTAATAAATGTCATCACACCATTAAATGTGAGATATTTTTGAAAGAGAGCTTTGAAAGCAAGGTGTTTTTGTTTTGTTGGGTTTTTTTTTAAAGCATGAGGTCATTTCAAAGAAACAAGCATAATATACATAGTTCGTACAGACATTAGCTCTCAGGTTAAAATTTGCTGAAATGTAAACCTGAATGCAGTTGCCAGCATTTTTTGTTTGAAGTGGACAAAATAACATTTGGCTAAAAGACAAAGGGTATTTTTAATTTTGTAGTTTGGTCATTTACAGTACCTATATTTTCCTTGTGTGTGCTGTGGGCCCACACAAGTGTCTGAAGTTCGCATTAAATGTTAAGAGTATCAGCAGAGGGAAGTATCTATCTATTATATCTGAAATGTAGCTGGCAAGGCCATAGTGGAGTGAGACTCCATATTGTGAGACCTATACAGAGAATATCGCAGTGCATCAATCTGAATTTTTAAAGCTCATCTGTAGGTACCGACACTAGCTCTCATGTTTCTGGTCCACATGTAAATCTCAGCTGCCCGACTTTGAAAACTGAACAATAAATGATTTGAAAGATCTTATAGAGAGCTCCTCTTTTAGCAACAGTTTTCTCTTTTTTACATTTACAGAAATGTTTAATATATTTACACTTTTTAAATCTCCTATTAACTAGAAGACATATTGCAAACTTCTGGAATTAGTTTTCCCCAAGGTCCCAATGTCATGGGCCAAAACATCTGTGGATAAATGCTCACCTGCACTGAAAAAGAAATATCCTTGCACGCACACACACACACACACACACACACACACACACACACACAAAGAAAACAATGACTTACAACATCACTCCAGCATGTGGCACACAACAGGTCTGAGTATCCTGAGGCAAAGATAACTGTGCCACCTTTTCTACAAAGGCCTGTCATATGTATACATATCAACAATAACTTTAAAAGTGAAACTGCACAAGAGAGGATAATTGGCTGGGCTCTCGGAAAAGAAGAGAAGGCATTTGCTTTCTTCCCTGTCAGTCACTGTCAAGTCATCTGTGAGCCAATGAATTTTAAGGTGGGTGGATAGCAGTGTGGTGTGGTGACGGCTGTTTGTGCTTCAGGGATATACAGTACATGATGTACCGATTTCTGAAAAATGATGATCCAGCTAGTTGGACTGTTTCATCATGTATCCGAGAATATCGTCATCATGTACACACACTAAACAATAATGATTAACAACCAGAATTTAATTTTTTGGTAAAAATTTAGTCTGTGGATAAAATACCAGTTTTACCAGTAATTTCCAAGATATAAAGGTACATAGAAAAGTCATTAAGCAATCAGTTAATATCTCCTGATTAGTGATGACGAATGATGGAGAAAGTCATAGCTATAATCTACATCCATATTCCAATAACATGTGAAATTCACTTTGATCAGCCCAACAGTTTTTGCCCTAATAACGTGTGAAAACTTAGCTGGAATAATAAGTAGTAGTAGTATAGTAAGTTGATATAAAGAACCGGAAAACGTTAACTCTCATTCACAGACTAATTATGTACTGTAGCAGAGGGGAATATTAATTTTTTTCAACAGCACATGAACATGGTGTATATACTACCACTCATCACTCACTCGCTGAACCACCTAATCCTAATCCTACTATGGTCACAGGGTCTCAGCCAACACTTGGTGAAGACAGTATGCACCCTGTTCAGCTGGCCAGACCATTGCAGGCAACACACACAATCATTCACACTCACACCTTGGGGAAACTTACCCTAATATGCATGTCTTTTGATTGTGGGAGGAAACTGGAGTACCTGGAGGGAACCCACACAAGCACAGGTGATGCATTCACTGAGAGGGACTGGAACCCAGGACCTTCTTGCTGTGAGGCAGATGTGCTAACCACTACACCACAGTGTCGCCGTTTATACTGTCACCTAAGCAAAAAAAAGCAATTTTAAATTTTTAATGAGATTTTTATGGTTTATTTATTTTAATCATGACTGATACGGATGTGCTTCCAGCACAGGCAGGTGCAGAAAACAGTTGTGTAATGGCAGTTTTTTTTTAAAGAATTTACAGGGTTTTGATAGAAATAAACTTGATGCAAAAGCAAAAAAAGATTTTAAGTTTACATTTACATATTTTAAACATGGTTCAAAGGAAGGTCTGATACTGCACTTTGAAGCGGATAATTGCTCTGAGACTCTTTGTGGTTAACGGCATCTGTTCAGCGCACTCATTTAAAACACAAAAGTAAACAATGCATCCAAAAAAGTGTTTACAGAAAGCACAATTAAAAAAACAAACTAAAACAAGATTTTTATAGTTTATATTTACATGTGTTATTCATGACACTGTGGCAGGTCAGCTGAGCTCAGTGGCACCTTAAAATCTCCTTGTCATCTTATGAGTCGTGTCACGGGGAAGCTGAAGCCAATCTCTGCCAACTCTGGTTGAAGGCTCATTATACTCTGGATATCTAGGCGCTGAATATAGCTCTGTTTTGAAACAAAATTAGAGTAACAAAATAAACTTAAACAAGCTCCATAAAGGGGTTTTAGTACAAATACGAGAAACAAAAGAAAACAAAAAAAATGAGTTTTGTTTGTTTATATTTTTATATATATACATATATATTAAGCATGACACTGAGGCAGGCCAGTTAGCCTACAGAAAATTAATGAATGAGATACTGGACCAATCAGATCGTGCCATTCCCTTGTACTATATACTAATGTGAACTATTTCTTCATTTCAATCTTTATCCTTCACTATGAAGGTCAAGTTTATAAAAATGTCTGGGGGTTTTTTCTTGCTTTATATCTATCTTTTATTGTAAGCTTCTTTTTTGCAAAGTCTTACCAGAAATCTTCATTTTATTATATTCAGAAAGTTGGTCATGAAGGTATATGGTGAGGGGGGGGTGGATTTAGGACTCCTCTTTGCTATATTCCTGTCCAGACACAGGGAGAAAGAGACAGACACTGGGAGGGAGAGGGAGAAATTCTGGACTCTAGTCTTCACTACTCAGACATTTTGTCAGAGAGCAGCCAGTGAAAAAACCTTATAGACCAACACTGAGTTCACATTAAAAGCGACTCCCTTGAACAACTTTCTGCACAAAGAACACCATGGTTTGGTGGGAATCAATCACAATGCACTGCTGAAAAGGTGTGTGGTGTCTTTTTGTTTTTTAACTTATATACAGTGTATAGAGCTGCACACAAGATGCAAAAGTCCACCTCTTGTTAATAGCAATTAATCATCTCACTACTTTATTTTCATAGAACAGCCTACCTGTCATGTTTTATTTCTTTTATACCAGAGCGTTTTGCCAATGATGTTTGTATTTTTTTTGTATTTTTATCTTTTTGTAGTCTGTTTAAGTTAGTAAGACAAAAGACACAACTTGTTAAACCAGAAAAGCCTCAGCTCCTTGATCCTGAGCGCTCCAGTTGCAGAAATCTAATGAAGTGTTGCAAACCACTGAGCAACGCCATAGCACTGTCACATCACTGCAAGTAGGTTCTGGCTTCAAATCTTCTGGCTGACCAGGGCTTGTTTTATGTGGAGTTGCATCTTCTCCCCATGCCTACTGCATGTGGGGTTCCTTTGGGAATCTGGTTTCCTCTCACTGGCCAAAGATGTGTGTATTTGGTTAAAAGGCTGGCCTAATTTATCAAGAGGTGTGACTGAGTATAAATGGCTGTCTGTCTCTGTGTTATCTCTGCAATACATTGGTGACTTGTTCAGGTTGTGCCCTGCCCCTTGCCCAAAGTCAGATGGCTCTAGATTTCCCAAGACCATGATCGATAAAGCAGAAGAGATAATTTATAGATGGATGGGCAAAGCACTGACATTCTAGGCATATTCCATTTATGTTCAATAAATGTTGAATTACTTAAAAATATATTTATTTTTACAAAAAAAATTAACATAAAAATTGCTAGTGTATATACTAACCCAGTAACTGTGCAATCTGATTGCTCTGCTATCAGGGGGGGAACACTGTGTAATTTTCTGTTTCTTTCCCAGTGGTTTGGATTCAATGTTTCCTCCCCTAGGAGGGTGACCACCCAAAGCTTTAAACCCTCTCTGCCTGGCTAGTTTTCCTTAGCTGAAGCCAGGGGTACTGATGGTAAGGGAATACACCATTTTGTCCTCAAGCTATAGCCAGCACTCCCTCAGCATATGCTGTTTAATGTGCATCCCTCTGACAGTCAGTGTTGTGTAGTTCTAGTTCTTTCTTTTTTTTTTTCATTTTCTTTTTTATTTAAGATACCTAAATCCATATCAACAACCCCAAGAATACAGTCAAAATATCTCAAGAAGTCCTTGCATGGCGGAGCTAATTTTCCGACGTGAATCCCACTGAAAATTTCTGTAGGATTTTGAAGTTGTGAGTGACCCTCATAATCTTGAGGAATTAAAGAAAACAACTAAATTTGTGAAACCCTAATTACTTCAAACCATCTTAAAATTACAGTAGCCACCAACAACTTTGCATCAGTGTTGCACTGAGAAACAACACTCTTCTATTTTCCTAGATTAAGCAACCATCAGACTAAGCTAGATCAAATCAGACTATAACCTGTTTGCCTAGTTGTGTTTGGCCTTTGTGCTTTTCTCTCCTGAACGTCTTTCCTATACCTTTTCTCTCCAAAATCATGTCAACAGGACTGCATTTCTCATTTATGATGTTAGCATTGAACATAAGCATTAGTCTTGTGCACTGAGATGAGACACTTGGGTTTTTGTGGGAAGATCCTCCCTGCCTGCTGGGGTTTACTTGTTAGCAAGGCTGCCACGTCTGGATATGTACGAGTATATTTCTTACAATGAGCATCCAGACATCAGAACAAACTCTAGCAAATCCATTGGATGTGTTGTTTATCCAGCTTATTACATCACTTTAATACTATAATAATAACTGTTTCTTTTGTTGATTAACACTTTCACTCTCTCTCACACACACTCAATTCATTTACATATAAATGCTGCAGCTGCTCATCGTTTGGCCTCTCTGTAAGCCCAAGGTGGAATGAAAGTGGAAGGCAGGCAGTATTGGACCTTTACCCAAAGTCAGCTGGAGCTCTTTGCTTAGAAAACAGACAGAAAAGGATTAAATGAGTACTCCACTTTGCTTTTGCTGAAAATTCTCAGTGTTGTGCGTTCTCTTTGAACAGCGTGTACCTATGAAGTAGAAGGCAATGCATGTTTTTACCTCTCAGTCCTCAACAACCAATACTAGAGTCTACTGCATTTATTTTTTTATTCTTTACTCAGGGTTATTAAATATAAAAGTATAAAGATTATACTTTTTCAAAAATACTTTTTTTTATATGTTGAGGAAATCCTTGTATGAAATAAAAGGAAGTTTGTAAAAGTCCGTTTACACATATTTGCTACACTATTCTTCTGGGTAAGACTGCATGTACATAGTGTCTCTGATGAATTGGTGTTCCATCTAGAGTGCATTCCTGCATTCTGTCCGGAGTTCTTGAGATGGGCTCGGACCTCTACCGTCCTGACCAGGGTAAGTTCGTGGTGAAGATGAAAGAACTCAGAAAAACATGGATTTACCAAAAATTGTGCTAAATATTCATGTCAAAAATGTCATTTATAACAGAATGATTTGGTAGCGACTCCTAGATATTAACAAAACATTTTATTAGTGACAATTTATGAAAAATCATGTAGGATAAATATAACTTTACCATATTTTTTTCTAATAACTTAATAGAAACATTTGCTATGAAAGGATGAGATGTTCTCAGTAGATCATTGCAAGTTGGCCCAATATTCTCTGCGTACTTTTAATGTTTTATAGTGGTTTAAACCCGCAGTGGTCAGTAGTGAGTGTTTGTCTTTGCTTTGTACCTTTTGTGCTTTTCCGATCTGTTAAATGTTAGCTTTCCATCCAAAAAAATAAAAATTCATCATAAACAGTACAGCTGCAGAAGAGCAATTCATAACTTCTGTCTGATGGATGGAAAGTTGGAGAGGACTTACAGCAGACAGACTATTTCAGACCTAGTCTTCTGTTTAGCCCCATCAGTAGTTCGGACAAATCCAATATCATTTTCAGGTTTAGAAAGTGAGCCATGTCTACAGTTACTCCCAGTAGACAATCTCCGGCTGTAAATCCGACCAAAAACAACACTGAAGAACCCAGAGGCTTCTTTTTTGAAAAGTTCCTCAGCTCCTGCTGTTGTGCATTTTTGCAGATGGACTGAGAAAACACCCCACCGTAGCATTCACTGGCAGGAAGTTTAGTGTAATCAGTCAGCTTGACAGTTGCTGAAGCAGCACTGCTCAGGCTTTACATCAATATCATTCAGCCTAAAATGTCTGAACCTCAATGCAGACTAACGCCTGGATCCAGTGCTAGCAGATTTCTGAGCTGCTGTCATTTTGACAGCCACTTATGAGCGTCTTGAGAGCGTATTTGTAGCCAAGGAGTGTGAGGAGGTGTAATATAGTGTAGGCCTGGTAAATATTAGACAGCCTCTGTGCTACTCGTTCCTGAAAGACAGGTTTGAGAATAAGTCCTGATAGAGATTAAAATACTTTAGTCGTGCGACTGTTGCTTTCCTGCTGTCCTCCTGTTTTTTATTTTTCTCTTCTTCAAATGTTTCACAGCCCAAGTCATCCATTTAGCCTTTTTGCTTTGATGTCCAGAGGCAATCCAGATGTCTGAGATGTTTGAAACTACAGATTTAGTTTAACTTTCACATTAGATTCAATGTGGAAGGCTCAAGAGGGATAATTTAATTGAATCTGTTTTGTTTTATTTACTTATTTTGTTGCTAATACATTTAAAATTCAATCAGATTATAAGCAAGAATATTTAGTGGAGAAAGAGTTTGTATGGTTTGTGAGTTTTATGGCCATTCACTCGAAGTATTAAATACAACTAGAATTTACTTTGTAATCAGATTTTGGTCCCCACAATGTGATTAATACTTTTACACACACATACACACATCACTTTGTCTGATTTATAGAGAAAAGTGCTGATGTTCCTCAATCCTCACAAGAGCAAATGGTGTTCCAGATCATATTATTCTGTGATCTAGCACCCTCAGGCAACATCAGTCAAGATACACACACTTGCTCTCTGTCTCTGTGCCAATATCTGTGACATCCAGAAATGCAAGTGGAAAATTTAAAATGGATTAAGAGAATGAAAAAGAATGGACTAGAGATACCAAATATTTCCCAAATTAGGAAAGAGTTACTCAAAGGGAATGTTGTGAAATCCCTCACACTGAATTCCTTTTTTTTCATAACATACTACAACTCCTATCCCCTGTAAAAAGCTCATGTTTGTCTCACAAATTTGTGTCCTTTTGAAAAAGGTTAGCTGTACAATTCACAACTATCCACAAGAATGTGGTATAGCATGGTGTGTCAACTTTAAAAAGTTGTAAGTTGTAAATAGTAACATTTTCATTGGCAGGCCTTTGCCGTAAAGAGGGCATATATAATGCAAGCTACAATGCACTGTGTTCTGACACCTTTTTATCATAACCAGCATTAACAGTTTCAGCAAACTAAGCTACAGTAGCTCTTCTGTGAGATCAGATCAGATGTACAAGCCTTCGCTTCCCACGCACCTCATCAATGAACGTTCAGCATCCATGACACTGTTGCCAGTTCACTTCATATCGAGAACACCCCACAATAAATTTTATTCTGGAGATGAATAGACCCAGTTGTTTATCCATCACAATGTGACCTTTGTCAAGGTCACTCAGATCCTCAAGCTTGCTCATTTTTCCTGCTTCCAACACATCAGCTTTGAGATCAGACTGTTCATTTTCTGCCTACATCCCTCTCCTTGGCAGGTACCACTGTAACAAGACAATCAATGTTATTCTCTTCATCTGAAAGTGCTCATAATGTTTTTTATGCTATGACTGATCAATATGTATTACAGTAGCCATCATAAGCTCGGTTTGAACTCCTACGACCCTGATCGGTTACAGTGCTTACTGAAAGTGAATGAGGAAATGTGAAATGCGTTTTAAGGTTATTTTCCTTTGAGTGCATTTTATTATTCTAAGCACTGTGGCCAGTGAGGCCAGTTGTAATCAAACCCTACTATCACAATTCTAGGAAATAATTTTGGGAGAACTAATAAGTTATTGAGCATGAAGACGAATCATTCAGCTTGACCGTGATGAAGCATCGCTCAAGCTTACATAAGTATTATCTAGCCTGAAATGTCTCGCATTCACCACCATTGCAGATTAAAGCATGGGGTCAACACTAGCTGTTTTATTGCTGTACTGTTGGTGTGTTTGTGGCCAAAGAGTGTTTGAAATTGGTTGTGTATGTGAAATATGGAGTAGGCTGGGTAAATCGGGTTAAGTTTGCTGTCTGCTGTATTACTCTTACAGACAAACAGGGCTGAAAAATAAGACCTGATAGAGAAGTTTTTATCAAACTGCCTGATGTCTACAGTGGCCATATTGTCTGAGTCCTTTATTGTAAATCATTTATGGTCTCATTCTACAACTTAATTTGTATGGCATGGGAAATAGAGCTCCGGTGTTTAATTCCACATAGGCCTAAATAACTATAATCAACTGAGGCCATTATTTTAAAAAAATTCATCTCGGCGAAGACGTGGTACATGGAACAGTTTTCCAGACCATTAAAAAAACAAAAGACACACAACCATTTACACTTGGGGGCAATTTGTAATAACCAGTTAGCCTAATGTGCATGTCTCTGGACTGTGGGAGGAAACTAGCATACCCAAAGGAGATGCATGCAAGCACAGGTGGAACAAGCAAACTGCGCACAAACACCATCAAGGTTGGGACTCAAACCCTGAGCTTCTTGTCATGAGGTGTGTGTGTGTGTGTGTGTGTGTGTGTGTACCATTAGGCCACCATACCACCCCTCCAATATTAATTAATTTGTTTCTCATTAAGCGACGACGATTGGGAGTCTCTGACTTTGTCCTGGCATGTCCTTTCCTTTCTAGACTATCATTTACTTGTTCAGGGCCAGTTAATGTCCGTAACAGATTGTAGAATATATGTAGCTCTAGTATGGAGGCTATATGGAGAAGTGTTGCACTAAGAAATACTGTAAACTATACTGTTTAAAAAAAGAAATGACCGGACGGGAGCTTATTAGAAGCATATGTGAGGGATTTCTTTCTCTTCTCTCCTCTTTTCTCCTTTGGTCTTTGTAATAGAATTGGAAATTAAATTAATTAGCTTTTTGTAATTTTTACTCCAGTTTGTTGTCACCCACTAATTATTTCTTCATGTTTTATTATATGACAGATGACAAACTCAGAGGGTGCTTTTTTTATGATCCCTGAGCATGCATTCAACCAAGTATAGGACAAATGTTTTTACCATTGAAGTGCTTGGCAGGTACAGATGCTATTAATTCCATTTTGCACATGATGCATCAAAAGTTCTTCCAAAACATTTTTGAAGCCAGTCTCTTTTTTTTGTTAAAAATAAGAATGCAGCATTTTGTCCTTTAAAAATTATTTATTTATTTATTTATTTATTTATTTTTAACCAATGCCATGAAAATGCCAAGAAACCATGATAACAACATTAGGTTTCGCTCACTAAGATAAACAATGATCTGTAACAATAGCATCACAGCCCTATGAATGGAATAAAAACATTTTTAAAGGAGGCATTAAACAGATGTTATGTTGATCGATGTATTTATTGGGGAAAACACACTGGAATGGAAAGAATCATACAAAATATATTTTTTAGAGGAAAAATGCAACTTCAGCACAAACTTGTTCTTATTTTTATTTTCATTTTCAACCACTTTATCCTTAATTAGAGTTGCACGCAGACTGGAGTCCATCTCAGCTGACTCCAGCAGAAGACGGTATACATCCTAAACGGCTTGCAAGGGTATTGCAAAACACACACTATTCACACCCAGATGCACTCGGGACTATCCAGAAAGCCTCATCTGCATGTTTTGGCATGTGGAAAGAAACCACAGCACTCTGAGAAACCCACGCAGGCATGGGGAAGACATGCAAACTCCACACACAAGCACTCTCCTTGGACACGGGCCTCAAACCCACGACCTTCTTGCTGTGAGGCAGCAATGCTATCCGCTTAGTCACTGTGCCACCCCGGTTTATTCTTAAAAAATTTAACCATTTCTGAAGTGGATTGTTTTGAACAACTTATTTTTTTACACACTGATTAGCTACAACAATAAAAACATTATCACCACTGGGAAGTAAATCATTAACAATGATGCATCATAGATGAGAGGGATGTCACTAAATATACCCTGTGACCTGAATGTCAAGGAGAATATTCATTTTTCGGCATTCCCCGAGCCTAAGGTGCGTAATTGTTTTACTGTGTAACCCCCCCCCCTCCCCCCGCCTTCCTGTCATGACACAGGTGAGCTAACAGTGCAGAGCCTGAGGAAGGCTCAACTCTGGGCAAAGGCTTGGTATAGTCTTTACATAATTGTGGTGGTACTGTGCAAATAATGAGATTTAAGAGGTTTTTATATTTTATGTTCTAACCATGACTCTGAGGAATGTGAGATGAACTTCATGCCTTGGGCCCCATAAATGCTCCAGGTCATACCATGATCCCCGCTTTTTTCTTTTTAGTGTCGCGGGGAAGCTGTAGGCAATCCCAGCAAACTATGGGCGAAAACCAGGAGATACTGACAGGCTAGGCTAATAATTATTATAGTGTTTTTTTCTGAAGGTGTCTGCTGTGAAACAAAAGTAGTGTGACTGAATGAATGTAAACTGTGCTCTGTAAAGGTGTGGTAGTGTATATACTACAGGAAACACAAATTTTAAGGACGACACTGAGAAATTTTAGTTTAGCTTTCAGCTGGCTGACAATTCTGTGTCTGATGGTATACGTTTTGTTCAACGGACTCAGAAACAAAAGGGAACATCGCTCCCTAAAGGTATTTTGGTATATGATATGGAAACACAAGGAAAAAAAACTAAATAAAACCATGGCTTTATGGTTGATTTTTACATTTTAATGCATGATAATGACTATGCTGCCTGCTGGAGTATTTGTGACAGACTGTGAGTGTCCATCATTTTGATTTAAACCCTTTACTCTAAATAATGATTTATGATCCCGAGATAGCCGATCAATCAGATTGCTCACCTCCCTTGTGGTATATACTAATATTGATTTCTCTCTATGCAGTGGATTCTGCCAAGGAGTGGGATCTATTATACAGGTGAACATTCACTTCTTAAAGTAGATATGTTGGATGCAGGGAGAAATGAAAAAGCATAAAGATCTGCATGACTGACAAGGAATACATTGTGAGGGCTAAATGACTGGGTCGCTGTATCTCTAGAGCAGCAGGTCTTGTGGAGTGTTTCTGGTATGCGGTGGTCTCACTGAAGCATATTGGGAGTACATCTGGTCTGATAACAAAAGAGAGCTCCTATAGCACAAACTTCTGATGACCTAATGAATTAATTAATTAATTTTAATGCTGACTATGATCAAGAGGTGTCAGAACACATTGTGTTGCAGCTGCATGCAGACCAATCAGGTGGTGCTAATGTTGTGGCTGATCAGTGTATATAACCCGAGGTAAAACAAAAAATGTTGTTTTGTGGCTCGATGTGAATCGAAGTACACCCCAAAAATGTATAATTTTTTTATTAAAGTATGTTCCAAAGTGCTATGTCAATGTTCTGTCACAACAACTAACTAGTTAGTTAGCCATACTTGGCCTTGTAGTATATTGGGGACCTGTTCAGGGTGTACGCTACCTCTCACACCCAGCAACCCTGAAAGACAATCGATACAGATAATGGGTAGATATACACATTGTACATTTTAATCTATTCATTGTTATATTTGACACTGTGGACCATAAAAACAAGTTAATTCATTTTGTAATTTATAATGTAACTACTATAAAGAGCCATTCACTAAGCAGTCTTTGTCACGTTTCCTTCTCTGTTGAACTTAAGAGGAAAAAACACAGCCTGTCCTGTTCAAAGCCATCTGTCCTGAAGACTTTATGTGGAGGAAAACTAAAACTGACATCTCCATCTCAAAATGCCTAATAAACATCATCTCACAGAAAACTCTAGTATTAATTGGGTTGGAGGTCAGTGCGTTTAAAGAATCATACACACAAGTGAGTGCATATTCATTTAATTTGGGAATCAGCTACAGTCTCATTTATAAAATGTCACATCGAGCTCATAAATTTAGTGATGAATTGGATATTCAAATAAATCTCAGCAGTTGTGTGTGTCTGCATCTCCTGGTGTGTTGCGTCTCTTCAGCTTCCTCTGCACTTGCAGCCTCCTCTCTTCTGACAGCAGTAGTTTAATGCCTGCTTTCTTATGCAGTCCTTAAGATTGCTTCTGTCTGGTGTGTGAAAGAAAAATGTGAAGAAAGGAATCCCTTTGTATAAACAAGCCCATTTTTTTGTTTATTTAACCAGAGTGTTGCTGGTTCTGAGTTTCAGGATTCTTGAGGTATAGTGTTTGACCACAGTCATCTCTGATTCAAGGCCTTAGTCTAAGCTGGGTCCAGAGTGAGAAAGAGGAGAGCCGTAAAGCAAGCACATTGAGGAAATACCACTGCCACTTTGGTTTAATCAAGAGTTCAGACCTAACACTGCTATTTTTGGGCAAATCCATGGAGAACCTTAGCCTGTCTCAGTGAGCTGACGGGTGATTCAGTTCAAAAGAAGATATTTTATGTGCTGTTGTATGGGTAAGAAAGCACAGTTTCACTTTATATAACAATAAGGAATTTTTCCCCCCTCTTTCTTTAACTTTTTTGGGGGGTGGTTGAAGGCCATCTGGTATCATTCTGTTGTCTTCAAGCTGTCGAGCCATATTAATTTGTATTTGCGATCCACAATTCATAGCAGCTGGAGGCAGCTTTGTACTTCTCTCTGTCTTCAGTCACTTGTTGGAAGTAAGCCTGGGCTGTGTGTGTATTGGTTTCCAAAGTGAGTAAAGCAGTCTCTGTTTCGGATATGTTTGTGGTAGACTTTCAAAACCTGAACGTTTGTCCAATATTCAGGACTGCCAGGAGATGAGAGTTTGGCATGCCACGTGTAGAATGACTGAGAAGGAGATTGTTTAGAATGTGTCTTATTAGCTTCGGTCGGCTGATTTGTAATGCTTGATAGAGTACAGAGATTAGGGAAGTGAGTTGTAACTAATGTGAATAACTCACTAAATTATTTAAGGAATTTTATTAAAGACTTTTTTTCTGTGGCCGGGAACACTTAAGTCATGGTCACTTTTTCTCGTGTTAGTTTTAGTGATCAACCGGGAAGACTACAAAGGGGTGGGTCACATGCAGAAGATTCCTGGGAAACCAGAAAACTTTTATTGGTATTGTTCAGAATTTCTGGCATGTTGGGGGATTATAAAAGGATACAGAATTGTGAAAAGAAAGAAAGTAATTAGAGACTGTGCTGATGGGAAAGTATTTAGAGGACAGAGGGCAGGAATCAGGAAACTGAGCGGAAAGTGGAGACAGGGGGAACGTTCCCTCAGCGAATGTGCTGGTGTTGATAATCAGTAACTTGGTGGTTAATGTTGAAGGCTGCTCTTATCATTGCTATCGGAGTGGAACTGAGCCTGTGTACTGTGTGCTGGGCCAGTGTGGGCTGAGAGATGTTTGCTTGCATCAGTGCTGTCCTTCCAGCTGCACTGTTTTAATTATGGCCCTCACATTCAGGCTGTCCACACACCCAACAACTTCCTGTGGTTTTACTGTAATAAGTCTGAGACAAGAACAAGTCTTTCCTTTGTTGCGGTAAATGGTTGTTTTGATAAAATCTATTGTTTCATTTTTCTTTCATTCTTTTTAAGCCAAACCCTAATTGCACATCATCTAGTTTGATGCGTGGGGTCCTAATTGCACATCATCTAGTTTGATATCGTGTGTTTTTGTGTTTCTAAAGGTGCGTGGTTCGCCAGAACCGCAGGTGTGTTGGTTCAGGAATGGGAAGGTCGTGATCGCTGGTGGCCGATACTCCATGGAACAGAGTGCACGTGGAACCTTTAGCCTGGTGGTTGAAGGAGTCCAGGAAGACGATGCGGGGCGTTACACCTGTGAGGCGATAAACAATGCAGGAACTCGGCATATCACCGTAGACATCATTGTGGAAGGTACATTGATATCTTAATTTGATTTTATTTAAAGAGGTCTGATGATGATTATTAGAATTACAATGCAGTAGGCATTATGTATATAAATTGTTTTCCAATGTTGGAACCTGATATTTTCATTTCAATGAATTCTCAGGTTTGACTCCTGCTTGATTGGAATGAAAACTCGCACCCACATCAGCCCTTTTCGAATAAGATTTAACACCCCCGATCTAGAGCGACATGCCATTTGCCGTCTCCATTAAAAGCATCCCCGTGTTCTGGGGTTTAAGTGGGATTTGGGACATGGGGAAACCTAAGATTCAGTTTAGTTGTGCAAAATCACTCCTAAATTAAATTGTATCGTGAGCTCGCATGGACTTGTTTTCTTTGTTGACATGATGACAGATGAACTTTTTAAGAAAATTTTTTTCTGGGTACCATCATTTTCCACAAGACCCAACCAAAGAAATGAACATCAGTGCTCAGAATTTGTTGATTTGTAGCTGTGTCTGTAGTAGCATTATGCTATTGTACATTTCACAGAATCCCCTTTCACGGTCAGTAGTGCTCACAGCAAGCAATTTATGGCTTCTTACAGTTTCAGACACAGGAATTTCTGGATTCGCCATAAAATCTCTGTATCTCTCTGCAAATTCTGACGCCAGAACAGCTGATGTCAGAGAGGACACAGAGCTCCTACAACTTTGCAGTAATCACCAGCAATACCAGTTATAAGGGCATAACTATTGCAGCAGGCAGTGAATGTGCCCTGGCTATGTTCCTAGCCAGTGCCACTTGCAATTATTGTCAATTAAAAATACCCTTCTCCCCTTTCTTGCAACTACAGCAAGAAAAGAAAAAGAAGGTTTTTTGTTTTTTTTAACCCCATTTACTAAAGTGTTTTATTTATTTATTTATTTATTTATTTATTTATTTTTTTTTACTGCACTGAAAATTACAATTTTTAGTTTCTTTACCAATAATAAAAAAAAATAAAGCTAGACCTTAGTGCTGCTTTGGTTTGCTAATGTCTGAAGGTTTATAAGTGGGTTTTTCTATTTTTTTTTTTTTTTTTTATTATTATTTTTTGGATGAATAGTTTTCATACCATTTAAGGAATCCCTGAGTGTTTTCCAAGAACATTCCAGATAATGAATTTCCACAATAAGTCATGCGAAGCAGTTTTGGCCAGTGTCCCAAGCTTTATTCATTTTATTTTAAATAAAGAAAGGCCTGATTATGGAACATATTATCCCTTACTAGCATCTTACAATGTTACACGACTCTGCACTATATCCCCCAGAAATTAGGAGCAACAGGGCATCTTGTACAGTACCTCTTTATTTCAAGGTTAGAGCTACTACAGACTTTGTCTTGAATGACCCATTGTGTTTGCATAACCCAATGTCAAGGAATACGTATATTCAGATATTTATATTTTAATTCCTGTGTGCATGTGGTGCCCACGACTGATGTCTCTTCTCTCTCATTGAAGTCAAATTAGCCTGAGAACCATAATTACAGAAGAAAATTGCCAAAATGAAATGGCAAATTTGCAAAACCAACATTTTCACCCTGTCCCACTTGAGGAATTGAAACATTCTTGTTTGTCCAATGAGATTGTCTTGTTGTTTCACTTCTTCCTGTATTCACATTCCAGCACAAATACTCCAACAGCTGTGTCATGGCTTCCACCAGCATAATGCTCTACATAATGACTTTATATTAGGCATGAAATAGACGCATGCCACTTTCTGAAACTTTATGTCCTGCATCAATGTAAACACGAACATGGTCTTGACAACATCTGTATTCACTTATAAACCATAAACTCCTGAAGCTGCTTAGATGTACTGATCATAACAGATAGCATATGGGATGAAGCAGGATTTCTTTATCTGGTAGCACAAACAATGTTCTTAAGGTCAAGTTAGAAGAGACAACAATGAGAGAAAGAGGCCATCTCACTACATATACACATGTGTGTCTGTGCATGTCTCTTTTCTATTCAACTGATATTTTTCCTTTGTCACACAGACAATACACTCAAGAAATACAGCCTTCCCTCTGCCAGTAAACCAGGGTAAGGTGTATGTGTGTGTGTGTTTGTGTGTGGTGTGAACTGAAACATATTTTCCTATAAGAAATAATGGATTAATCCGTTCTTGACCTCCTCACTCCACAATCCTATTATAATATAACATATCAACAGAATAAAGATTTAAGTAAGAAAAGACAATTTTATTCACCAGACACCTAGACCATTTTTATACTTTGTTAGATTTTCCTTTTTGCCTTTACAATTTCAATAGATTTTCCAGGTCCAGGTAAAAAAATATAAAAGATATAATACACAACACAAGAATATCACCAAAACCTGAGAAACATTTGGAGTGCAAGCACTGTGGATTGAGACTGATGCACACGCAGCTGGCTGTTGCCGAATAGATTGTTTGACAACTGAGCGTTTGTGCTTTGACTGACTGCAGTTATGGCTCCAAGATTTTGTACATGAACCGATTTGTTTGAAAAGGGGGTCGTTCTTAAATCAAGGTTCCAATGTATATAATTTTCATGAGAAATTGGCTTTTAAATTTATTTAAAGAAGAATGGTTAATCCTATGCAACATGCTGTGAAAGATTAAAGGAAATGTAGAATATTGTTTATTTAGCTGTAAAAATTGCCCAGGTTGTTAAGCATGGCCAGGTGGCAGCAGAAAAAGCATGCTGTAAGATGTCACACCATCTATTTAGAGAAGAGCTCCATACTTTAAAAAAAAAGTAGCAATACATTAACCTGTTTTTTGTGCATGATTTGTACGTCCTTTTATCTGTTCATACGTGTACCACCATAAGCTGTCATGCTTGAGCTCTGCGTGTCGATCTCCGGCACCCACAAACCAGAAAAGCTTTTAAAACACCACTACAATAATTTATTTGGAATAGAAGATAAATGCAATTTGCGAAGATCTTATGGGGAGTTCCACGTTTAGCCAATGTCTGGAGTACAGAGGTGTAATGAACCTCTTAAAAATCTACCCGTGTTGGGAACGTTGAGACAGAGTGGCCCCAAAGGACAGATATTAATGATATCTGACTACAAATGGGGGACAAAAAGTTAATGGTAACATCCCTAATAATAATTGTAGCAGTAATAATAAAACCTTAGGGATTTAATTATCATTATTCCGTGTTGTTGACAATTTTCCTGTAACAGCATAATTTATTGTCTCACTGTTAAAAATTTATTCCTAAAAAATGTCACTTACATGAATGCCACTACACTTGCATTATAACAGGTAACAATTTTATTAACAGTTAATGTAATTTCCAGCCTCTCTCTATATAAATGACTGTAGATCTGCGGGCATGCGTTTTCACTCTAGGGGTCGTTTAGGCCTCTCTACAGTGGAAAACAGATCCAGCATCTGGGGTGAAAGTCCTCCAAAGTTTGTCACCAAACCCTCCCGTCTTTACCTGAAAATTGGACAGACTGGCAAGTTCTCTGTTAAGATTACAGGACGTCCCCACCCACAGATCCAGTGGTTTAAGGTAAACACACATGTCTTAATGCCTCTATAGAACCTCTGAGTGAGAGGTGAGGGAAAACGTTACATTTAAATTATTTCTGTGCACGGACTGTTGCAGGGTGATGATGAGGTCCGGGCTTCGGATCATTACACCATGTTTGAGAGATCAGGGCTGCACTTCCTAGAGATCCGTTTTGCACATGCAGAGGATGCTGGGATATATACATGCCTGCTGGCCAACAGTGCAGGCAAGGCCTCCGCTACAGCAGAACTCCTTATTCAAGGTACATATATTTTTCAACTGAGCTTGTCTTTCATGAAACCATTGTGATATCAATTCAAATAGGAGAAACCAAGCTAGTATAACAATGAGGTTATTTTAAAATGATCTTGTACTGCATTTTTGTCATTTTGTTCAGGTTCAGACACAGACGTTGACATGTAAGTACATTTTAACAGTAACATGTTTTATTTATCATACATTACATTATCCAGTGCCATCTCTAGAATATCCTGATGTAAGGTTTTGTCTACACACCCATCCCTTATTCCTTTCTTTCTATCTGTTCCTTTTCAATCTTAGTGAGAAAAGAAAGGCAGTCATACGTATAGTGTATAAATTTTCAGCAGAAGTGCAGGAGTTCATCTGCAAAGTTACAAAGGGAACTATTTTCACATAAATTCCACACTTTTTTTTATAGCCTTCTTGATTTATTTCTGACCCAAGTTCTATCAGAGACCGTATATTCTTTTCATTCTACTCAAACTCTTCTCATCAGAACATTTGCATATATCTGCAAGGATGGATATATTATCTTCATTTTAAAGTTTCACATATAACAGACAAGATAATGGGGGGATTCTGATTGATAGATCCTCCTACAGCATGACGCTCAGATGAAAATTAGGCAAATGCTTTATCTGATCTGAACCAAAGGCAGTCTTCCCAGAATTAAGCTTTTTTTTTTATTATTAGCAAAACATGACCTGTTGGACATAGACATGTCTCTGGTAATATGTCTTTGTGTGTATAAATAGAAATTATAATGACGTCAGACTTTTTATGAAGTGAAAGTAGGTAAATGACATGCTCAGGTAACCATAATGACAACATTTTTCCTAATGAGTAATTATTTTTCCTAATCTCATGTCCTAATGAATATGTAAAAAAACCTGGAGATATCAGGTGACATAGCCATGGTGAGTGTGCATGTGTGTATATGTACATTTGATGGGAATCTAGATATGACACTTGAGTAGTGACCCTGGAGGGGTAACGCGAATGGTGGGGGTGGGGGATGGCCAAGGATCAGTTTGAACACACCCTTTAAACTCAAAGGTCAGACTTTGAAAGTAGGTGATAGTATAGGTGGTAGCCTATGCCATGGTCTCACCATTCACAAGGAATGTAACCTATGGTTGGCAGGACAGGTTCAGGGCTATTGAAAAAAATATCCAGGACTTCAGCCAAATAGCCCAATCTTGGCACGCCAATTTTTGAGTCTGTTTACATTTATGGCATTTGGCCCTTATGCAGAGCGACTTACATTTTTATCTCATTCATACAACTGAGCAGTTGAGGATTAAAGGCCATCAGTGGCAGCTTCTGATCAGTAAACCAGAGCCTTGTCCACTGAGCCACCACTGCCCCTGTGTATATTTAACTTCTTAAATTTTATGTGTGTGTGTATTTCAGCCTTGAATTATTTGAAAGTCTTTTTGGTTTGCTCACAGTGGCTGTTTTATTTTTCTCCAAACAACAGGAAATCTTCAAGTAGTGATTTCCCAAAGGTGGCTGTCACTACTGCAGTTGAGCATAAAAGTAATGGCTCTATCAAAGATCAAAAATCCCCCAGCACATCTACATCTAGTACAATCACAGATATCAACACAGCAGCCAAAGACAGCCCAACAACCAGGCCAGAGGTCCGGAAAAGCGCTGTAACATCAGCCCCACAGAATTCTACAGAAACAATAGATGCAAGACTACCAGCAGGTCAGCTGAGGTCATCGACCTCCATAACTATTAGAGGTCAACAGGCCAAGATAAGCAGCTTGGAGTCCAGTACTGAGCACAACACGACAGAGCAGGCTGTGCACAAGAAAGACCCAGAGAGTGTAAAATCTTCTGGGAGGGACGTGGTTCCTGTGTTGATGGAGTCCAGCAGAGAAACAAACAGGATAAATAGAGAGTGTCGAGTTGAGGCTCTGGGAAGTCCACCCAGCTTTGATTTACAGCCTCAAAGCCAAGATGTCATGCAAGGCTGTAAACTGACATTCAGATGCCAAGGTTAGCATAAAGTAGTATCTCTAAAGTGCAAGAAATAACATTTCACCTGTATGTATTTTATCTACAGGATAAATGCATTATTTATTCTCTTTTCCAGAAAAACAAAAAGTCCAAATATTTGTTACATTTTCATTGTGTCATGGTATTTTACCAGGACGTGTAACAATATGACTTAAAATAAAATGAAAAACGAAGCAAAATTTCTCAAATCTGCAGGTTGATTACATGTATAGAGCCTAGATGTCAAGTGTAACCAGTCTCTGTTAAGATGGTGGCAACTTCGGAACATTGGGAATACATGCGATATAACTTTTGTATTTACAAAGCCAAGCATTTCACTTCACCTCGTTGTTTTAAAGACTAATTTTACAAAATTAAATTTTAACTTGAACCAGCTCTATAACACAATCATTTTAATGCTGTTCCAATTTTAGTGCAGCAGGGATATAAACCCTAAATCCGCTATTTCGACCCAAATTGAATATGAAGTTTTGGCAAGTATTTGACTTTGGAATAAAAACCCTACAGTGTTGCACTAGTGAGTATTTAACCATTTAAAATGCTCTTTACTTAAAATACTATGTGTTGTCCTTTCAGTGTCTGGTTGTCCGATGCCAACCTTGAGCTGGGTTAAAGATGGTGCTGTGCTCAGACTCCGAGCTGGTATCCGCACTCAACAGGAGGACAGTCTTCATCTGCTGTGTGTGGACAATGTACAGAAATCAGATGCAGGACAGTACAGCTGTACTGCTATGAACAGCAAGGGGAAAGCTACGTGCAGCTGGACGCTTACTGTAAAGGGTAAGTGTGTACATTTGTCTGCTAGTGTATAGTTGTGTTCCTCATTTGTATCTCATGACCATGTGCATTTCTTACCACCTTTCATAAACATGCCATAAAGCAGACAAGGAACCCTAAGTTGCCTCTAAGTGTTTGTGTCTCCTTATTCCCTAATTATTCCTTATGGGTCCACCGTCACTCTTTACTAGGATAAAGTGATTAGTGTGGATGAAGAGATAGATGGATGAATATTATTGTCATGTTTCACTTTAAATGCTATGAGATAAAGTGTGGAAAGTGTAATGGCCAAAACTAGCCAACTGGTCATATTTGTTTTAAACCATGGGGAAGTTTAAATGTGAATGTATATTGTTTTTGGATTGGTGTGCTGGATTATAAACTCTTTCAGGCTGTTTCTCTGAGACAGAAAGAGACAAGCAAGGAGAAGAACATGGCTGCCTGTTCAGCAATAATTGCAACAAAATTGTCTGAGACAGAAATTGGATGAAACCTTAATGTAAAGGCTGGAAAGTCAGCTGAACTGATTGTGCACTATATGCTTTGAGAGCTGTTTGACCAAATAAAGGCCTGGTTTTTTTTATCATAATATAACCGCATACCTCAGTTAGCTCATGTGCTTTATTTTCATATCTCACACTGAGCTGAGCCTAGGTTATATCTCATAATCTGAGTTATTTCGGTGGCTTTTTCTTTCCTTTTTTTTTTTTTTTTTTTTTTTTTTTTTTTTTTTTTTTTTAATTCTGAGAACCATTAGAGCAACTCTGCCACCTACTGGTGAATCTGATGGACCTGTTAATTGTGTGTGTGTGTGTAGATTTGCATTTCGAAGGTAAGGCTCCAGTGTTCAGCAGTGTTTTAAAAAACTGTGCTATAACAGAAGGCCAGAACATCAGTCTGCAGTGCTCAGTGGCAGCCAGGCCACAGCCCACAATCACCTGGCAGTTCAATGGTAAGAAGTTACAGCACCTGTTTAGAATTCATAGGGGGAAAATCAGTAGAGTGGTTTTTGGGCATTTTGGGGATCCACTCGCTGTGTTTATACTTGAGTTTTTATTTTTTTATTTTTTTAAAAAAATAATATAGTTTACTTTCTAGCCAACAGAGGGCAACAGTGTGGCTATATTGTACACGATCATCCTCCACACATGCAACCCAATCATCTTCATAGTTCAGAACTTTTACACATCCACAGACGCAGTTTAGTTCTGGATGTGTTTATAGTGGAATGTCTGCTTCTGCTGCAGCTCTATGCAGAACAACTACAACTGAAGCCAAACCACAAATAAGAGGTTTAACCCTCTGAGGTCAACAGCATTATGTGTGTCTATGTACATCTGAGCCCATGCATTTTTGTGTCTTTAATTCGTACCAAGTCTGCTCATGTAATTTATCATGTAAAACTGTGCTGATTTTATCTGCTGACCCAAATTTATTTTGCTGTTAATCCCTGATGCGATTCCCCTCTATATTCAAAAAGCCACAGTTTAACCAATATGTGGCCCAAGAGTCATGTAAAGCAAAACATACATCAGCTACTCGAAGATGTTGCATGTGCCTTGGGCTTGGTGTACACAGACATAGAAGCATCTTACACTGAGAGCTTGTCGGATTGTAGCCATGCTTTCAGGTTGGGAGAGATGGCATTGATCTTTCTCCCCCCCTGTCAATCACAGTAAATTGACATTTGCCAATATTTGAGTTTATGTATGCACATGAGGGCAGATGTGCAAACTGTGTTTTAACCAGTGATGTTGCAAAAAGTTTAAAAAGATGCAGTTAGCTGGCTTCACGTGTCTCAAAGCATGTTAGCCTTTATTTTACCTGCATGGTACCTGTTGTGTGGTGGAGAACTGTTGTAATAGTGGATACAAGTACATATCTCTAAAAATGGGGTGACTGATCCTATCATTACATGAATTTCACAATTAATATTTTACTTATGTTCTGATCATTTGAGAACAGCATTGATGGGAATATTATCACCTGTTCCTTTTATATGGTAAATAAGCACATGATAAAAACTTTATATATATATATATATATATATATATATATATATATATATATATATATATATATAT
>JAOUQZ010000047.1:15224819-15236692 GCA_028564935.1 Neosilurus hyrtlii | reverse complement strand
TGTACAGGCAATATAATGAAATATTATATTATTGCATTGGCAATTTTCTAGTAGAAGTAAAAGTATGTAAAGTGTTTGTGTGCAAAAAGTGACACGTGTCTGTAAAGTGGCAAAGTGTGCAACAATGCAACAATCAGCTGAGGTCGATGTTTATGTGTAGGGGAGAGTCTACAGTGTCCACTGGCTGTCTCGGTTTTGACCATGACCTTTTACCCTTTGCGTTTCAGACAAACCTGATCCTCCTGCACGCATCCCAGCTGTCACAGACATCCGTAAATCTGGTCTGACCCTATCGTGGTATGGCCCCACATATGATGGTGGAAGTGCTGTTCAGTCTTATAAGCTGGAAATCTGGAATTCGGTGGATAAGGAATGGAAAGCGTTGGCAACTTGTAACAGCACCTCTTACAATGTTCAGAACCTGCTGCCTGATAGGAAGTACAAGTTTCGTGTGAGAGCAGGAAATATCTACGGTATTGGGGAGCCTAGTGCAGAGAGTGTTCCTGTTGAAGTAGGAATGGAGGAAGTGGAAGAAGATGGTGAGCTCCACCTAGTGCTTAAATAGTAAAATTGTTCTGAAAATGACATTTCTGCAGTGATATCTTAATGTGCTGTTGATTTTAATTTATTTTAATTAAAAAATTTTTTTAACAGAGAATAAGGAAGACGACATTGAGCCTTCAGATGATGGTACGTGTTAAACCCCAAAATGCCTGAAGTTTGGATCTGATTGTGAATTTTATTTTAGATTGTGATTTTAAATTCCTTTTGGTACGTTAGTGTGTGTAATTGAATATGCTGATAAACAAGCCTTTCCCATTGAGATGTTGTTTTACTGGCAGAATCAGAGAAGCCACCTGAGTACAAAGATGTAACCATCAGAACAGATGTGAAGGTTAAAGACCTGTACGAAGTGAACGAGCGACTGGGATCGTGAGTTTCAGTGCTGGGATTTTTTTTTTTTATTATAAAACTTTATAGAGTATTATACATTTAGCAGTCTTACCATGTTTTGTGCACAGTGTCTGTGTGACTTTTCTTTGATTTATCCTAGGGGCAAATTTGGAACAGTGTTTAAACTGGTAGAGAAGTCAACCAAAAAGGTCTGGGCTGGGAAATTTATAAAAGCATACTCAGCAAAAGAGAAAGAGAATGTCAGGCAAGAGATTAAAATTATGAATGACCTGCATCACCCCAAGCTTGCGCAGTGTGTTGATGCCTTTGAAAGCAAATCAGACATGGTCATGGTACTGGAAATGTGAGTATGTTTTATTTATTTATTTCCCTTCTTATTATTTTCTTTTAAATAAACCCTACCTATAATTTAATATTAGTGATTTAGGACATCTCCTCTAACTGGAAATCTTGAAGGATAAGCAGGCATGATAATGTCTGCATAATTTTCCAGTCTTACTGTTGGTAGATTGTAACATCAGGATTCATCAGCAGTACTCCGTAAATGCAGCATAGCAAAATAATTTGAGGTTAACAACTTTGATCTCTTGCTAGTTTCTGTCGAAACAGGGAAACAAATATTTGTTCCTCTGATCTTGTCTTTTACTGGCTATCTACCTCTCAAGACTATTAAGTAATGTTTACTACATCGTACGCTAATTTTTTTCTGTTGGCATTTATGTCACTGAACGTGCCTCTTATATGCTGATGTGAGTGACCATACAAGTGAATCCAAGTGTGTTTGATTAGAATGAAAGTGATCGTGAACATGAGATGGTTTGTGATGGCTGTTTGGTGCTGTAGTCCAAGGCAGCCACGTTTGTAGGCTGCTGTATGGTCTTAGCATTGTAGTCAGCCACCATGTTTGTAGGATGCAAACGCTGGTGTGCGAAACAACCCTGTTTCTGAGGAAGATGTGACCTTCTGATTAATGTTGTGCAGGGTCTCTGGAGGAGAGCTGTTTGAGCGGATTATCGACGAGGATTTTGAGCTGTCAGAGAGGGAGGTGATCAAATACATGCTGCAGATTGTAGATGGGGTCAGTTTCATCCACAAAAAAGGCATTGTTCACCTGGACCTTAAACCAGAGAACATCATGTGCGTCAACAAAACAGGCAGCAAAATCAAGCTCATCGACTTTGGACTTGCTCGTAGGCTAGGTATGTCCTTTGGGAGCATTTGTGATTAAAGGTTTGCATCCCCTATGGAAAAGGTACCTCTATTTTACAGTTTATGTAGATATAAATCAATAAACAGAATTTCAGAATCTTCCAAGTAAAATATGGAAAATGTGCAAAAAACACAAACATCAGGCGGAACAATTTGCTATGACTTTTTTTGTAATCTCCAGACCTGATTTCATGGCATGTAGCTCTTCGGAGGATATACCTGAGGCATATTTGAACCAATATCTATTTGATTTAATTTATTTTATTCTTAACATACACAATTTGGCATTTTTTTGTTGCTTTTATTACGTAATAAAGTTAAACTCAACATTTCTTGCTGAATAAATACAAATAAGTTTCAATAACGGAAGCATTATCTTCTGTTTTCACTGTTGTGCTTGTAGAGTATAACCACATTTTAAAATTGTATCATTATATTAAATTAATTTGTATCAGTGTGTTTTATTGTTAAAACATTTGAATAGTTTTTTTTGTAGGTTTAGATTAAAATTATTATATTTTTATACATTATTCATCCATCCTGGTAAATTGTTGCAGGTGAAACTTGAAAAATTTGAAAATTGTGCAAGGTTAATTTATTTCAGTAATTCAACTTAAAAGGTGAAACTAATATATTATATAGATTCATTACATGCAAAGTGAAATAATTTAAGCCTTTATTTGTTATCATTTGGATGACTGTGACAGTTTATGAAAACCCCAAATCCAAATCTTCGAAAATTAGAATATTACGTGAAATCAATAAAAATGGGTTTTTAAATACAGAAATGTCAGCTATCTGAAAACTATAATCATGCATATGTACTCAGTACTTGGAATTACTGCCTCAGTGCGGCGTGGCATGGATGCTATCAGCCTGTGGCACTGCTGAAGTGTTATGCATACCAGGATGCTTCAATAGCGGCCTTCAGCTCTTCTGAATTGTTCAGTCTCATGTCTCTCATCTTTCTCTTGGCAATGCCCCATAGACTCTCTGGGGTTCAGGTCAGGTGAGTTTGCTGGCCAATCAAGCACAGTAATCCCACGGTCATTGAACCAGGTTTTGGTACTTTTGGCAGTGTGGGCAGGTGCCAAATCCTACTGGAAAATGAAGTCAGCATCTCCATAAAGCTTGTCTGGTGAAGGAAGCATGAAGTGCTTTAAAATGTCTTGGTAGACGGCTGTATCGACTCTTGACTTTATAAAGCACAGTGGACCAATGCCAGCAGATAACATGGCTCCCCAAATCAACACCGAATGTAGAAACTTCACACTGGACTTCAAGCATCTTGGATTGTGTGCCTCTCCATTCTTCCCCCAGACTCTGTGGCCTTGGTTTCCAAATGAGATGCAAAATTTGCTCATATCAGAAAAGAGGACTTTGTACCATTTGAGCAGCATACCAGTTTACTTTTTCTTACGCCCAGGTAAGATGCTTCTGACTTTGTGATGTTCAGGGGCGGCTTGACAAGAGAAATACGACATTTGAAGATGTCCAGGATCCGTCTGTGTGTGGTGGCTCTTGATGCACTACACAACCTAGTTTAATGACCATGGGATTACTGTGCTGGATTGGCCAGCAAACTTGCCTGACCCCCATAGAGAACCTATGGGGCATTGCCAAGAGAAAGATGAGAGACATGAACAATGCAGAAGAGCTGAAGGCCGCTTTTGAAGCATCCTGTTCTTCCAAAACACCTCAGCAGTGCCACAGGCTGATGGCATCCATGCTATGCCTCATTGAGCCAGTAATTCATGCAAAACAGGCTCAAACGAAGTACTGAGTACATGTGAGATTTTGAATTTGGGGTTTTCATAAGCTGTAAGCCGTAATAATCAAAATTATAACAAATAAAGGCTTGAAATATTTTACTTTGCATGTAATGAGTCTTGATATAATTCATTAATTTCACCTTTTAAGTTGAATTACTGAAATAAATTAACTTTTGCATGACATTCTAATTTTTTGATTTTGACCTGTATTGACCGTTATGTCTTTGCCTTATGTAATCATGGCTACTGTGCTGCATACAAAACACTGATAGCAATATATAGTCTCTGTATTTTGAACTATTCACTGACACCTGTCTCTGCTAACACACTCTCTCCTCTGTCTAACACAACAGAAAATGCTGGTTCACTGAAGGTGTTGTTTGGAACCCCTGAGTTTGTAGCTCCAGAGGTCATTAACTATGAACCGATCAGCTACACTACAGACATGTGGAGTATCGGTGTCATCTGCTACATACTGTGAGTAGTGCTTATTTTTGTTAGTCATTTCAGTTGCAAATTTCATTCAGTGCCATATCATGTTTTGATTTTAATGTGTGTGTCGTGCATGTGAGAGCAGGTGGTCGAATGAGATTATAGATCCCCAGCTGTAGGCAGTAGATCTTAAAGAGAATCTGTGCATGAAGAGGGAAATATGTGTGGTGTTTATACTACTGAACTGGAGCTCATGTGATCTCAGTGGTGTTTGCAGAAGTCTGTCTCCCTGTGGTAGCCCTGTGGCCTCTCTCTGATCTTCCCTCTTAATGCTAGTCCTGGGATTCCAGCGTTTAGCCAGACCAGCACAAATGGCTTGGACGTAAAAAGCTGGAAGATTAAGACAAAGTTTTTAAGGGGTTAAGGGAAATTGAAGCTCGGCACTAAACTATTCCTGAGCTCCGTTAAAAAAAATAATAATAAAATAAAAAAACAAAGTCATGCTGTGCTTTATACCTTGATCCCAGAGCACTCAAGATACATACAAGATCTAGTTAAAGTCAAATAAATGCTGATGAACTAACAGTGGTAAAGTGTACAAGCATCTGTTTAGTGTTCTGATGTCATCTATTCTGCATGGAGCATTGTTCAGAATTATCTGATAGTGATCAGCGTAATTAGAGCCAAATAATTATCACTTACAGCTACTGCTTTGAGTGCAGAGTGATGGAATTGATCAGTGTGACCATAGCACAACCCCCTAAGAAATTCAGCCTGTTTCATCTCGTTAATGTTTATCTTGTCTTTTCTCTGACCCTTGCCTTCTCCTTTCACCCCTCTTCCTGTCCAGTGTGAGTGGATTATCTCCATTCATGGGAGATAATGAAAATGAGACGCTGTCCAATGTTACATCAGCAACATGGGATTTTGAGGATGAGGCATTTGATGAAATTTCAGATGAGGCTAAAGACTTCATCAGCAGTCTGCTGAAGAAAGATATGAAGTAGGCTTTATTTCACTCTCAGGTTATTTTACTGGTGTAGCATCTCTCATAATTAAAAAAAAGATATCCATATACAAAATGAAATGCAAACAGATGCTGGCAATAATAATGGTTTATTTATGAATCAATGCTTATATTGATGTAATCTGTATTTTCTTACTGGATATATTTTCAGGAGTTTGGTAGGTTTTTTTTAAGATGAATGAAATTATTTGGAGAAAATAAATGTATAAGTAACAATGGGAAAGTGTTCCATTCTAGTGACTCAGGGCTTAAACTTTTTCCAGGGTGTTTCTATACAGTACCATTTGCTTAAATTGGCTGAAAGAACATCACTTTTTTTGACCAGAGCTTTCAAATCTTATGTTTTCTAAATTTTTAATGTTGTAATACATTCATGTTATATAATGTGTACCATTTATTGTCAAGATTTTTAATTTTTTGATTTATACACCAGGGGATGGAAATTAATAATATAATATATATGTCAGTCTGAAGTTTTTGCCGATCATGCCAGATATTATTTCATGCATTTCTATGGCAACAGGTGAGAGTGAGGGTGCTTTATTATTTATTTACTTATTTTTTGAAAGAGAAAGTGACTTATGTTAACTTTTTATTTATTGATTTATTTTTTTTAAACCACTCAGCCAGTTGGTGTATTGTCATTGCCTGTATCTGTCTTGCCATCTAACACCTCAACAACTATACATGCTAAACCTTTAAAATCTTATATGAGCGTTCTCTGTGCTTGGGCTTCCAAGATAAAACTGACCATTGACCTTGACTTTAAGTTTCTCTAAAACAATTTTATTATTTAAAGACAATGTTACACCATTCAGTCACTGCAGATCAGTTTAAATGTTTAAAAAGTGGTTTCTTTATGAAACTGAGTAACGGTGTTTATTTAGGGCTCGTCTCACCTGTGAGCAGTGTTTTCAGCACCCCTGGCTTAAACAGGACACCAAAAATATGGAGGCCAAAAAGCTCTCCAAAGAAAGGATGAAGAAATATATCCTGAGGAGGAGGTGGCAGGTGAGATGAGACTGAGATGAGAACTCAAATGCCTGTCATTGTGCAACTTTTTATTTGTTTATTTTTTTTAATTAGTATCAGAGTCAATGATTTTTACAGTACTGATGTACAAGCATATGATCATCCACACCTCTAGTTAAAAAAAAAGCAGTATTACTGTATTACTATTACTGTAGGTGTATGTACTGTAAAATACAGAACACTTTTATGACAATGTAAATATTGATATGATTTTTTTCTTTTGAAGAATAACGATCACTCTTCTAGTATGTGTACTGAATTTGTTCTGTTGGTCTTATAGTGATCTTGCACATTATTAAAGTCCGGAAACTAGATTTTACTTTAATTTAATTAGTCTCTGTGTATATGTATTAATTTTTTAAAACAATAATTATAAAATTGTAAAATTTATTCTTTTATACTGTTGATGACTTTGTTATACTCATTAACAACTCGCACAATAACTGTATCCATAGAAAACGGGGCATGCGGTGCGTGCTATAGGCCGACTCTCCTCCATGGCAATGATGGCTGGTGTTCATGCCAAGAAGAGCTTCCCAGCTGAAGGTACCATGGCGATAGTGTTTTTGTTTTATGGGTACTTTAAGCTTTTGGTTCATTATTGCCAGTTGGTGCCAAGCCAACCCTGCCTAATGCCTACTTTGAGACTGACACAGTGCAAGCTTAGGACTCGTCATTATTGGATGTCCAAAAGGGCCCTGAGTATAGCAACAGAAAAGCATTCAACCTATCATCAAGAGATCATGAATTTGAAGCCTGATTATTCCAGAGGCACTTGTGGCCTGGAGCCCAGCTCCGTGGGATTGCTTGTGCTGTCTGAGTGGCGAGATGGTGTACTCTCTCCTCTGTCAGTCAGCAACACAAGCCTAGCCTGGGCATCTGTGAGTTCATGTATTTGGAACAGGGTAGTTAGCATTTTCCTGTGTGTGTTTGGATGTGCTGTGTAGCAGTTTAAAAAAGGCAGCGGTTGACTTTATCTGTCCCAGAGGAAACATTTGTTCTTTTGCTAGGCTTGTGGGGAGGCTAGAGCCTATCTCAGCCATTTCTGGGTGAAGGCAGGGTACACCCCGAACAGCTCACCAGTCCATTGTTGGGCTAAAAGACACACAAACATTTGGGGGCAATCTGAAACAGCCTGTCATAGTGCTCATGGTTTGGACTTTGGGAGGAAACCCATGCAACAGAAGAACATGCAAAACTCTATACAGTAATGCCTTTACCGAGCATGAAACTTGAACCCAGAATCTTCTTGCTTTGAGCTGGATGTGCTAACCCTTACACCACCATGCAGCCTCTCAGAGGAAATGTGTTAAACTAAATACTCAAATTAACTGGTAGCTCATGTGTTAATTAGGCAATGTTAGCTAGTGGGCAAGGATTTGACAAGTGTGCAGACTGTGAGAAGAGGGAGGTGAAATGGGTTTTATTCAAAGTATCATCTGGATCATTTTATATTTAAATGTTGTGATACTGTGATATATTTAAATAATAAAAATGTTTTTGTCAAGTCATCTGTATTTTACTCTATGATAGATTGTTTAGCCTACAACATACCGGATATTATTTTTCATCTTGTTGAATGGCTTTCTGCAGAGGAGAATCAGAAGACGTTCCCAGAGGAGAATGAGCAGCGGAGTCCGAGGAAGCCGTCATTTAGTTCAGTGATTAAAGACGTGGAGGTGGTGGAGGGCAGTGCTGCACGCTTTGACTGCAAGATTGAAGGTTCGCTGATACAGTCTCCTGCACTTCATGAAGTCTGAAGTGATTGTGATAGGAAATGCTAATCTTGATTTATTAGATAATCCTCAAATTTAATTCAAATCATTGTTTTGTTCATGCATGGCTGACACTGGGTGCTAAAAACGCAGATTCTCGCTTTGTTTATCATGCTACCTGAAAACATTTTTTTTAAAAAAGTTATTGGTATTGTCATAAATTGTGCATATGGCTTTCTGTGCTCATATTTATATATGCTTGGGTATGTGTTCATAATCTGTAAAATTGTTTTTTTTTTTTTTTTTTTTTTCAGGTTATCCTGATCCTGAGGTGGTGTGGTATAAAGATGACCAGCCTATCAAGGAAACACGCCATTTCCAGATTGATTATGATGAGGAAGGGAACTGCAGCCTGGTCATATCTGAAGTTAGCGGGGATGATGACGCCAAATATACCTGCAAGGCAGTTAACAACCTCGGAGAAGCTATCTGTACAGCCGAGCTCATTGTAGAAGTCATGGGAGAAGAGGAAGAGGAGGAAGAGGAATAAGTGGTAAACTATGAAGGGTTTTCAACTTGCTTTCTTGCATTCACTGGTTTTGTTTTACTCACATGGACTGATGGAGGTACATTTGAAGGTGGGCTTACGTTTCCCTGTGTTTGCACTTTTACTTTGTTTCTTTTTAAATACCTGATGCAATGGCAGGTATTAAGGTATTTATAAAATTACATTCTTATGTGATAAGATTTATATATACACAGTATTTAAATGTGTTCGATTTTATTTTGCTTCTTAATCAAACAATCCCAAATTCACAAGTGTGTTTGTGTGCTAGTTCTTTACAATGAATGTATGTTGAATTATTAAATCATGGACAAGTTAGCTTTAATGTTTTGTTTCCACTTATCACCATCTTTTTTAAACAGCACTTATCTGCTACAAATTATGAAAACGTGTCTTAAAGGTTTTACATCTGATATGTAAGAATATTATATTTCTTTATTTTTATGATACTATTCTGACCAACTGTAGATTACTTTGTAATGAGAACACTACAGCTGTAGTAACTCACTGTTACTGAATAAATGTTTTATAAATCACAAACAGATGTTTCGATGATCATGTTGTTCCGTAGTATTCATGAATAAATGGCAGCTGATGATAATATTAATGCAATTTTATATTTATCTAGCACCATTTCAGCAAAGCAGCTTTACAGAACTGTGGATGTAGAAAGCCAGAGGTGACGAGCAAGAAAAACTGAGATGACATGGTTAAGGATCCCGGCTTAACGGGAACCCATCCTTTGTGGGGTGACCGGATAGTGGAATGAGTCAAGGAAAATAATTCCCACAAAACTGGGTTGAAAGAAGCATCCTCTACCATCAGGATTACCTCCACTAGATGTCAGGGTTGCCTTACAGTGTCCTGTTAAATAGGCCCACCCACTAGTACACAAGAACAAGACTGTCCCGTGACCAAATTCACCCTTCCCTTTCTTGAGAACCTCGTCTACACGGAGGAGAAAAACATCAGTAGAGTACTATAGAGTAAACAAACGGTACAATACAGTGCAGGATCATAGATTCCCCTCCATGCTACTCAATAAACATTTTATTAATGAGCACAAATAAAATTCTGTTTTTAAAACAATTCTTTGAACTGATAAGCATCTTTTGGCTCACGTGAAACCCTCTCTCAGCTCCATTAAAGAATGAGCATGCTTTAAGTGAAGGGCATCACTGGGAAACACCACAATGTGCACTCTGTTTCTGTACTCTCTGGAGAGTGCGTACTCCAGGCATAAGAACAGTGCTGCCTTTGGCCAAGTTGCAGACTGATTTAGCAATGTCCGTGAATTGGAGTTCCTCAGAGGGACCCCTCTGACATAGAGATTTTATTGTTCCGACTTTATTTTTGGCATCTGTCTGGCATTTTTGCATTTCCTTGTAGTGCACTTAAACGAGAGGGTCACTTTAGAGTACTTACATTTCACCAGCTGTGCTCCTATTTACTACCACACTCCCTTCCCCTGTGGGTGGACTGAAAACACAATGTTTAAGTGTCACTGTTTCTTTGGCAAGTGAAATTGTTCCTTTACGTTGTTGAATTAAATACGGACTGCTAAACAATTTCTAAAGACACATAGTCACCAAACAACTTTATAGAAACCCAGATTCGAACCCCAGAGATATTATGTAGCAAGGAGAAGCAACAAGAGGATCTGGAAGGTTTGTGGGTGCCTTTAGTGGATGGGCTGCTGTCCAACTCTACTGATCATGTGATGTGTGGGGTTTATGATAACCTGAGGGTTGAACTGTATATCAAAGTTATTATATTTAATATAGATCTTTGCTTTTATGACTGGTCCTTTAAACAGAGTTTAAATTTTAATCCGAACTCAAAAACGAGTAGGCCTGCAAATGGTTAAACTGGGCCAAATGTGTTACACAAGTTAACAATTTAAGGGGCTGTGTCATGGGTGTCTAAAGAAAGTTGCCTAAATATGTTATTAATGGTGTTCTTAAACTAAACATAGTCAGTTAAATAAATCTGGTTTATTAAAGCTAACCAACATTCATTTCATTCATGTAACCAAACAACTAGAACTTTGTAGCAGTATTTAAAATTTTGAAAACTGCTAAGCCTAGCAAGATAAAAGATAAATAAATTGTAATGTTGCAATCCATTCCCATCCACTGCATCTTAGGTTTAAAAACTTAATTCTTCTTGATTTTCAAATTGAAGGTTAATTAACCAATAAAGACCAGTATTTTGGAAATTCATTGTATATTTACCCAAGTACACAAATGAATATGGGTAAAATCAATGACACAACTCCTTTTAATTGAATAAATATGTAAAGGAAAAGAAAAAAAAAGTAAATAAATTGTGAGTGGTTCCTAAATTTGTTTTACAATTAAAGGGGTCCCCTGTGGCAAGATATTGAACTCCTGTCCTTCTGTGTCATATTCAGGTTTCTACAGGAATCACTGACTTGAGGAAATTAGTATAAAGAAGTAAGCTAGCAGCTGTTTTTATGTTTTTTAAGTCAGTTCGAGAGTCAGATGCGATTTTGGTCTTATTTGCCAGATGGCCTGGGACAGCTAACGCCCTGCGATTTCTGTGAAATGGTCCAGCTGGGACAAAGCAAAAACTCCCTTAAACTGATCTCACTTGCTGGATAAGAATCCTACTATATACTATTGACGTTTTACTCAAGATGTATTAACAGTATTTTTTTTGTGTGTGTGTGTATGTGGTTGGCACGTTCACCTCACAACAGGAAGGTCCTGGGTTTGATTGTCAGGCTCGGGCGTTTCTATGCGGAGTCTGCACGTTCTCCCTGTGCTTGCGTGGGCTTCCTCTGGGTACTCTTGTTTTCTCCAACGATCCAATGACATGCACATCAGGCCAATTGGTTGTTTCAAATTGCCCCATGTGTGGACGTGTGATGTTGCCCTGCGATGTTCTGGCGTTCGGGTTGTACCCCGTCTTCACCCAGGGTCAGCTGAGATAGGCTCCAGCCTCCACATGACCCTAGTAAGATTAAAAAAAAAATTTTTAATTCTAATTTTATATTTTATATGGTAAGGTGCTGGATTACTGATCCCAAGGTTGGTGGTTCAAGCCTCACTGGCCTCACTGCTGTCTCCCCAGTGCCGCTAACTGGGTTATCAAATGTCGGCCATCTCTCTCACTGTCTGTGGTAAGAGGCATGTAAAAGAACCATTGCTGATTTTCGTCAAGAGTAGCTGCATAGCCGTCAG
>JAOUQZ010000047.1:15190482-15211050 GCA_028564935.1 Neosilurus hyrtlii | reverse complement strand
ATATATATATATATATATATATATATATATATATATATATATATATATATATATATATATATATATATATATGCTTTTTGCCTTGACTTGGTGAATTACTGAAGCTTATATGGATTTTAATCCCTAGGGTCTGCACTTTACTCTCTCCATAGTAAGCTTGCCTTGTGGCCCTCTTACCATTTGAAGAGAGTCATCGTCATGCACTCCTCCTAATACACTCCTGTTCTGAATGGACTTCGTCTTTGTGTCTGTAATGTTTGTACTCAGGCTTCAGTGATGCTGAAACACTATGGCTATTGGACGAGACCCAAGCAAACAGTTCTGCCGAGCACAGACAGATGCACTGTGGCTGTGTGTCCCTGGAGAGGCTTGTCTTTTGAAGGTGTGCGGGTGAAAGGACTTGTTTGTAGCTTCAGTTCTTGCCAAGGGCAACATCTGCTGTGTGAATGGGAGTTTCAACTGTATCTCAGTGTGATGCATGTAGAGTGAGGGAACAATACAGCAATCTGTCGGGTGGCTTTATACTTACAGCCACTTTCTTTGCTTAAACCGTCATATTGTTGCCAATCAGAAGCAGAATTGTCATCTCTGCAGACATTTCAACAAAGTTTCTATTTCATTTTTTATTTGGTCATCTCCTCTTAGCAAGTGAAATATATCCTGAATATAGTTGAATCTGCCTACTTTCTCCCGTTAGATACCAGGATACCAAATTTATAAAACCTACTTTCAGATATTTTATTCTAGATTTCTTGCAGTAAATAGTCTTGCTTTGTTGGCAGATGATTTTTCCCATTTTAAGCATTCCTTTACAAAGTGAAGCCAGACGACCTGTGAATAATAGAAAAAGGAAATTGTAAAGCCTGAAATGTGTAACAGTTTGAACAATGCTATATTTGATCTGTAATGATCCCATTTAAGATGTTTTTAGTTGCAAAGATATACATGTTCTTTAGCGGTGCAGGCTTCCACATCAGCACCATAGTGTGCAGTGTTACTTAAGGTTGTGTGATGGGTTGTACCTTAGCTGTAAAATCACCAGCTCGTAGAGTCAAACTCTTTTTTTGAAAATAAATCACACTGATATCCTTGTTTGCTATAGTGTTTAAACTATATTTCCCACTATTTTACACTTATATAATAATCAAGTGTAGGAGAATTTTCATTGGCTAACTCCTCAAAAATTATTATTCAACCACAACAAAAAGCTGTGTCCTCTATGTGTGGTGGTTGATCTATTTCAAAGTAAACCCAAGATATTTTTTCCAACCTGAGGAATCTTTGAATCAGCAATCTGTTTGGTTAGTCATCTGGGAACTAAAAACATTAGGCATATCAATCACTGCAACTCACTTGAAGATATTTTTATGTTTTATTTTTCTAAACCATAAAAATATTTTAGTTTGTTTTTCTTGTGCTTCTGCATAGTATATTTTAAACCTTTAAATGAGTGTAAAAACACACTGTTATGGAGAGTAGTTTACCTACGTTTCCGTGTAGTATATACTAAACTCTGAAGGTGTTTAAAAACACACTGTTAGCTGCACATCTCTTAGCTCTGCTTGGAGTATATGGAGCTCACCTGACCTGCTTTTGTCATGGATGTAAAAATAAACTGTAAGTATATTTTTACTTTGCATTTCTGTCTTAAGAATTATTCAACAACATCCACTTTATCATTCACATACAAATGTTACATAGTATAGGAGAGTAATTCTTGTGTTGCTTTACATAAATAGTAAGCCATCTCATAGTATTTACTAATATGTTCAAGAGTCTTTCTTAGTACAAATAAACAAAGAACGTTTATAAATAGTTAAAAACTTTGCTCAGATTAAAAAGAATATTTTATTATATTCTGGAAAAGGATGTGGTTGGAACAAGCTAATTCCTCCCAGAATTTGCTTGGAACAAGTAAATAAGCACTTTATCCTTCTCATAAAACAGCTACTTTTTACAAATATCAACTCCCAAAAGACTGACTTGTCACAGCCCACTCAAGATTTTTAAAGCTGAATTATTCTGCTTAGTCCTGCAGTGTGCTGATCTGAGCATTTGGGTTTGTATTCTCTTATGCAGGTTTAGTTTCTCTGTAGTACAGACTGTAAACTTTTACCTAATCTCCGGGAGCATGTAGTGCACGTCATGTGATCAGCAGTTAAAAGTCTCAGGGTTAATAAGTCATAAGACTTTATTAGTAATCCACTTCCTTTGGAAGCAGAGTTTCTGATGCAGCGCTATATTTGTTGCTTGGGGCAATTCAAGAGTTCAGGATGGGGACAGAGAAATGCATGAGACTTGAGTGCACTAAAATGTGTTTGCCTCTGATGTGACATCCTCGTGGACTATCCTGTATCAAACAGTGTCTGAAATCTCCGGAGCATCACTGTAGTGTCTCTGTTTGTTTGTCGCAAAAAACACTGAAATAACAGTGTTGATACTTTGAGTTTACAATTTCATAAACTGTTTATTCTTTGGTTTTAAATACACTTTAAAGGTAGAGTTAAATGATTAGGATTAGAAATATCTCTTCCATTCATAAATATTTTACAGGTAAATGAACCAAAGCTGTGTTGTTCTGTCACAGCTTGCACCCTTCTCTAAACATCATTAAATACTCTTTACCAGGCCAATTACAGTGATAATGGTGTCTTTCCTCAGCACCCAAATCAGTGCCAGATGTTTGTATGTGTTTTTAGTAAAGTGTTGAACTTATTCCCCCACCGCTGACTGCTTTTTTTCTGGGTGTAACCTATTCCTGTCTACGTATACAAATGGAAAGTGTCAGTGAAAGTGAAAACCTCTGTGAAAATGCTGATTATGTGCAGTAAAGGTCAAGCAGTTGCCAGCTGTCAGGTAGTGACTCATATGTCTTTGTCTTCAGGATCTCACAGCTCAATAGTAGTTTAATCCTCTATTAAACTCGTTTTAAAATTCATTTTAGTTAGATGTTCTTAAAGAATTTTGTTGCTGGTGCTCTGGTGTAGTGTAGCGCACTTGTGGCTGTCTTTGACATGTGTGAAATTCTCAGACAAATGCCTGCTCAGTGTGTGTCATTATTCTGCCTTAGAGAAGGCCTAACCATGTTGATCCAAATATATTTTTGAACAAATCACATGAAAAAAATTAAATTCCTAATTAGGGCCCTGCATAATGAGGATATTGTATAGTCTGTACCTGTATCGGTTCTGTGCTAGTGTCCCCATCCTAGTTCGGGGTGTAACTTCTGATTTGTTGGCGGCACCTTTCTTAGACTTAGTGGATATGTGTAGGGTGGTACAGCAGCATGTTGCATAAAATTAGCTCACTGTGACCTTGACCTTTGGCCCCACTTAAAAGAAAAAACTTGTCTCGGCCTTAGTTCCTATATACTTAGCCTGACGTATACCAAACTAGACATGCATGTTGGGAAGGGGGAGTGTGACGTACCAACATTAGGTCACTGTGATCTTGACCTTGGCCTATGACCCCACTTAAAAGAAAATGCTTGTCTGAGCCATATTTCTGGTATGGTTGGCCTTACACATACAACATTAGGTATCTGTGGAACACTTGATTCAAGTCAAGGTCATGGCTCACAAATAAATGCTGTATTACGTTTGATAAATTGAAAGAAACGGCCCAAGAGTAAATTTAATCTTTCACCTTTACCCCGTACCATGACCTTGAAACAAATGACCAGACAGATAAAAAGATAGAATATCTAGTTTATGCCGTGTCTTCGAAATTCTGGTTTACAAATTTTGAGTGTCACTGTACTTCAGCCAGAGCAGGGTCCTCAGTAATGATTGCCGCCACAATGGTATCTAGTTTATATTATTATTTTGGATGCATTTTGTTAGCTTGTGATCTAAGATGCTAGAGCAAATGTGTTTTGTTTCTGCCACTTTAGCTGAAAATGCTGAGTATAACAGAGGTATCAAACACTCTTTTACATTCAATATTATTCATACTCTGACAACAAGAGATTATTGGAGAACATTGGATTGAACGTAAGCCAGACCGAAGTCAGCATAGCATTTTTGATTACCTTGTTTTTAGCATTTGCATAAAAAGTACCATCTAGCAGCTTGCCTTCTGAATGACTGAATTGGTCTGTCAGTGAGAGTTCATTTGCGCTGACAGTAGCTCATTGTGTCGATGTCTTCATTATGCCCTCTGGGTGACTCTGTGCCAGGTTGTCAGTCCGCAGCCATCAGCTGTGGAGAGATAATATGTAATCTGTGCTTAGGCCTACTCAGAGTAGCACTTACACCTCACATAAAACATTAACCATGTCATAACAGGCCTCCCCGTATTATTTGGAGACTAGAAAGTACTACGCAGATGGAACACAAGTTCAGTGCATATGTCAATAAATAACATTGCCAGTTAAATAACATTGCCAAAGGACATCTTATGTAATTATTCTCAATCGGTGTGTTTTCAGGATGTACATATTCTCATCACAGCTAAAGTGTGAGGCACTAAATAGGCTACACCCCATATTAATTTAACAGTGCACTTGCCATAAAGTGTACAAATGTAAAATCCCACAGCCTCATTTTGCAAATTAAACTATGAACGGGATGGCCAGGTGTCCACTTGTGGCAATAGCTGTAGACTCTATTGCTGTACTACCATTATACTCTCCGTCATTCTTCATTCATTTGCCAAACCACTTTATCTCACTAGGGTCACAAGGGGGCTGGAGCCTATCTCGGCCAACTCTGGGTGATGGCAGGGTGCATTCTGAACAGCTCCCCAGTTCACTGCAGGCCCAACACAAACAACAATTCTCACTCACACTGTCACCTGGGGGCAACTTGGAACAGCCAGTTAGCCATATGTGCATGTCTTTGTATAGTGGGAGAAAACCAGAACACCTGGAGGAAACCCAAGCACATGGAGAGCATGCAAACTCCACACAGAAACACCCTTGCTGAGCCCTGATCTCGAACCCAGGACCTTCTTGCTGTGAGGTGGATGTGCTATTCAGTATGCAACGTGCCACTCCTACTAACTGTCTGTTATTGTTTTTTTAAAAGCATAATTACATGTAAATGGATTGTTGTCACCATACTATGTATGAAAATCAGAAATACATGGTGTCAGCTCTACAACCACTCCACTGTGAGAAAGGGAAAACAATTTTGCCTACAGCTGATTCACCAACCTTAAAAGAACTGCTCGTCTAGACATCCTGGAAGGAGTTGCAGATATGGTTCTGTTTTAGGATTTGGACAATAAAGACACACGCAATTAAGTTTTATGAGTGGGTGATTGAGTAGGTAAATGAAAGACCGATAGAGTGGCAGTGACAGGGAGACATCAAAGCCACTGGAATGGCTGAACGAACAAACCCATTATAGCTCAAGTTTCATAGAGTCATAACAAAGAGTGGTTTATCATTGCATTTGGAGGTGAATAGGATTAGCAGATGCTACAGGTGGAATAGATATTCAGCTAACAGTGATCTCAATGTTTTTTTGTATTATGCTTCTCTGTCACTAAGTGAGCTGGAAAAATACAACCAATAAGATGAACACCATAGTGGGTAAAAGGATCAAACATTATAATAACATGCTTGATCTTTATCAGGATTCAGTATGTTTTATTTCTCTACTTGGGAGTTTGGGAAAAATGGTCTTACAGGAAAATTGACAACTGGCTGTTCCAATATTATCAAGCTAATACTAATTTTTTTTTATGGAAAACATACATATTCTGTTTAAAATTTGTGTTAAGATGATTAATGGTTAACCAACATTATGTTCTTTATAATCTGATCTGGGGGGTTGGGCAAGAGAGGATTACTCAACTTATCCTAAAACAGACAAGGGACATCTGTGCAGCCAAAGACAGTCACCAGATTACAGAAATACTGCACTAATTGGCGGATGAATCCTGCACAGGATTCTGGGTAATTTGGAGTTAAGTTTCCAGTCTAGGCCTTGCCTGGATAGCTCTCACTTTGACCTGACCTGATCCAAGCTGACTGAAAAGGTTTAATATCCCAGAACGGTTTTATTTACTTTTCCTCCCCAAAAATTTCAGGGACTCTGTGAATACTGATGCACAAAAAGACCAATATGCACATTTCTGCGACAGTACAAGCCAAGAATGTTAGCAGGCTTCATTTGAAGTCAACTATGTTCTAGTATTTAATAAGCGATCTCTTCACTCATGTCTTCTGTTTGCCTAGTGGTTTTCTCATCTCACTCTGTCTGGCAAGACAAAAGAGTTATTTCTTCAGCCATGGGACAGATGGTGTCTGGCTGCTCCTCTCTTTCTCCACCAGGCTCAGGAAACACTAAGGAAATACAGTAATGTGAGAAAGTACAATCAAGTGTTTCACTCAAGAGAGAGGGAAGGAGAAATATAAAAAGGATCACCATGTGGCCCTACCTCCATTTATTAAGTATGTTTTCCAGCCCTAATGTAACCACCAGATCTGTGTTGGGTTTTTAATTTTTATATATTATATATAAATTCAATTGTGCCTCCAGGGTAGAGCTGCCATTATAAATATTTTGGCAATAAAATCCTCCTTGTTCTTCAGGTAATATTATCTTAGTCATATGCTGTTGTCTTATCCATAGGTTTAGCGTGTCATGCTTTTGACATGTAGCACTGAGGATATTATTAATTAAGGAATCAGCAAAAAAAGATCAGTTGTGGTGCTGAACAAGAATAGAATTCTGTGTAGTACTTCAGATGTTGTACTTCAGTAAATAATATATTAATTTAAAATAGTTTATTGTTTAATTTTATGTTTATAATAGGAAAGATGTAAACTAATCATTGAAGGCTTAGTTTCAACTAATTGACAAAAAAACCCTGGGATTAAACAGTGAAAAAAAGAGTCATTGTACAGAATATGATTAAACAGTGGTGGAAAAATCAGGATCCCATCAGGGACAAGCAGATTTTGTATGCTATGGGATTTCACAGTTGACAAGCAGACAGGTAGGTGTGCATGCACTTCAGAGTGCTGTGCACCTCTCTGCAGTGACTCTAGCGCATGCGCCTGGTTTTTCACTTTTTGCTGCACTACACACACCTGCTGAGACACAATATGGCTGTAGGTACAACAGTTTGCACTATGTGAGTTAGTGTGTATATGTATGATAGATAATATTCTCAGAATCATGAACATGTCACATTATGGAAACACAGCCATCATAGGTGTTGGCAGAAAATAAAAACACTAGCTAGACTTGAATATTACCCTTAATCTGTAACAGGAGGACAGAACACCACAGTAGAAATCTTGTTGCAAACAAGAGGAAAAGGATAAAGATCATGTTTCCTTTCCTTTAGTCCATATAAATGGACTTAGCTAGCAAAATAGCTTGCCATACGTTACTATATCACAAAAGCTACCTCTTTTTAAAGCATTCAGTTTTCAGGCAACCAAAATATGCAACTAGGCAGCACACTGGAGCTTTTACTTACTTGTTGGATGAATGAGATAGTAAATGTATTACTTGTCTTTCCCACTATAGTGCCATTTAACAGAGTTTCTCAGTTTTTGTGAAATTGCTGAGCATTTGGCTGGAATGAAATTTGGCTGTAATTATTGCTTATTTCCAGTACTATAATAAAAATATGTATTTCAAGTAAGGTTAAGAGAAAAACAGTGTGCTTTGGGTGATCAAGTGTATTTTTAAGTACTAAAAAAACATTGCTATGCTACAACTTGCCTCAAGTTACATTTAACAATGCACCATTTTTTTCATGTTTTCTAATATTACACAAATAGAGTCTTATTCCGCTCTGTATTAGAATGAACATAATGTTATAAACTGTTATAAACATTTTTTGAATGTCAGTGTAAAATGAGTGGTTAAAACTTTATACTTTATACATTGATTTTGTCAACGATTGCTTAAGAGTGAGGAATTTTAAGTACTTCGATACAATTCTATGTTATTTGTATAGTGCCTTTTACAACTGACATTGTCGCAAAGCATCTTTACATAGTAAAAACATTTCTTCTATAAACCCTACACAACCCCAATGAGCACTGCAGTGATGATGGCAGAAACCAGACTCAAAGGGGAAAGCCATCCTCATTTAAGTGAAACCAGATAAAAATACAAACCATGTATCATAAACTTCACCACAATCCTACATGAAATCCAGTTGGTTATTCCACATCTCTAATGACAACTGCAGTCCCAAATCATTTTATTAAAAGAATTTATATCACCAGCAGTGGAAAGTCATCTTCACAGTTTATAAGTGTATATTTAGGACCATATGGCTCATCATCAACAGGAGTCTTCTAAGATGAGAACTCCAACCAGTGATGGCACATCAGGTCGTATCGCAGGATTCTGAAAGCAGAAGAATCAGGATCACTGGTAACTCTGAAGTAGCATGTGTACCTCAGCAAAAATATAGAGAGTGAGAAAGAGAGAGAGGGAGAGAGAGGTTGTTAGTTATGCTCATAACAGTGTAATGGTTAAGGAAGAGAGTTTATTAGGGCTGAGTGCAAGCAGGAACTCCGGCATGACTGACTATGATGGGATAACTAAAAAGAGAGAACCAGAAGGAAGACAGACATGAGGACACCCTGTATCATGAGGCAATCAGCCACTTTACTGTCAAAGAACAAAGAACATAAATTAGGCAAGGTTTATCATATTCATGTTTTCACTCAAAATGGAGCTAAAACACTTTTTTTTTTCATTCTAGTCAGAACAGTAGTTTTCCCAAGCACGCATCCATACATAGCTTTAGCATTCACACTCATTTATTAGTCATTGAAAGTGATATCACATAAAGCAGGGGTGTCCAATCTTTTCCGCAAAGGGCCGGTGTGGAAGCAGGTTTTCTTTTCATCCAAGAAGTAGCCACACCTTCCACCTGTTTCAATCACTGATTTAAAAAAAGAAAAAAGACTAGAGTGCACATTAGTGTTTCAATTTGAAGCCAGGTGGCAGCCATCTTGGTGAGACTACCTTGCTTTAGGATCTCAAAATGGAGCTGTTAAAATGTTTTCAAATGAAGTATTTCCATTTTCCTTACCTTTTTTGTATGTTATATGAGTATTACTTATTACACATTATGACATTAAAGTGGTCTGATCAACTGCGATGGCCTGGCGAGCTGTCCAGGGTGTACTCTGCCCTCGCCCAGAGTCGGCTGAGATGGGCGCCAGCTTCCCCGCGACCCTAATTAGCATTAAGCGGTTCAGAAAATGACATGACATGACATGGTCTGACCAAGATTGCACCAGGCTGGCTTCAGGTTTAGCCATATGCAGACAATAGAATACACGATCCAATCACTTTCTGAGATCAGTGGCTCACACAGGTGGAAGGTGTGGCTACTGGTTGGTTGAAGTGAAAACCTGCACCCACCTGGACCTTTGCGGATAAGTTTGGACACCCCTGACATAAAGCCCTAGAGTCTTTGAGTTTGTGCTATAATTTCCCTATTATATTGCAAGATGTACATAACTAGACAAAAACTCCCTTGTAGCCTTTTTTTCAACACGCACCAAAGCTTGTTTGGTGCACATTATCGAGAGGAATATGTGTGTGATGGAACTTGTAGAGAATTAGTGGCCATACTTAAATGTTTTAGTAGGATACAGAAACGTAAAATTATACTCAATCTGTTTCAGTATGCTATCAGATGGTTTTGACTGGTCAGGGTATAACAGCTTGTGTGAACAAATTCAGAGTGTTTAGCTTTTATATACATGTCTTTGTATGGCCACTGTGTTGTGTTCTCTGGCTTCTATTTTGTACTGTATTAAACTGGAATGAAATAATTTGTTACTAAATTTGTTACAGATCACTTTTTTTTTTTTTTTGCTGAAGCCCATAATCCCCTATTAGGGTTGCAGGGAGGCTGGTTCCTATCTCAGCTGACACTAGACGAAGGCTAGTCAACAGTTTGCCAATCCTTCACAGGCCCAACACACAGAACCATTCACATTCACATCCATACGTAGGGGCAGTTTGGTTCAGCCAGTCAGACTGATATCCATGTCTGTGGAATGTGGGAGGAAATCGGAGTCCTAGAGGAAACCCACACAGACACGTGGAAAACATGCAAACTTTACAGAGAAATGCTCAAGCCTGGGACTTGAACCCAGGACTTTCTTGCAGTGAGACCAAAACTGTTTGTAAAATTTTTTACATTAATTTTTTTAAATAAATCTTTGTGTAATACATATGTGGTTTATAAGTCATTCTGGTTTGTAAAGTAACCACCTGTGGGTCATGTTTACTTTTGCGTTATATAAGGACTTGTAACCTTCTCTTTCTTTCCTTTTCATTTTCCCTCACTTGTTTTTCCCTTTCTGTCTGTCTCCCATTCCTTTTATCTTCCATCTGTGTCCTAAGTTGAAAACCAGGTCAGAAGTTCAGCTTCTCTGCTTTCCTTATAATTTGTGGTAATTTAAATACATGTCAGCATTTCGGCTTAGCTCTGAACTGAGATGAGATTCACTTTTAAGCAGTGGACAGTTAGCCCTCTCTTCCTCTGCAAACTACAGTATAGATATTGATTTCTATCTGTCTGCATATCCAGTTATTAAGGGTTCTTAATCTTAACATGTGTTTAGAGCAGATTTATGGATCAGTGTGATGGCTAATGTCTTCAGCCAGTTTAAGTTTACTGGACATGTTAGTGACTTGGCTAGTCGTCTGTCTAAACACTTTTCTTATTGGTTTTCTACTCAGGATACATACTTACATACTATTCGCAGGTCTGGTGTGTGTTTGTGATCCTGTCTTAATCTGTTGGGTTCACACACCTCCAGCTTCAGCATTATCTCCATGAAACTCACACTCTGTGTGAAGATAGGGATGTCTCACAGACTCTGGTTGCCATGGTGCTATAACACCTGACATTGGTAATGATCGCTGAACTGCTTCACTGTGGAATTACAAAATTCTGAAGGAAAAAACCATGTACCTGATGGATGAAGTTTAAATTTCAAACCTGAAATTAAAGTGTTAAATCATTTAATAAGCATTTTGCTTCTATTTAGGTAATGTTTCCATTTTTATTTAATGATAGACTTTTAAATGGTAGGACAAAAATACAGCTTTGCTTGGGCAAGGTCATTTGCTGATGTTTAACAGTGTTTTTCTCCAGCTGAGCCCTAGTGGAAAAGACAGTATCCTGATCGTGACTCTAATGCTCCCATAGCCAGCACTGCATTAAAAAAAGTAAAGCTTTACAGCTGAAAACACATGAGAGATGGCTGTTTTTTTTCTCTTCAAATAAAGAGACAGAGCATGGCAAAAGGCAAGATTAGGTGCAGGCGGGGTCTAATGCTTAGAGAAGCGGGTTTAGGACCAAAAGATCACTGGTTCGATTCCCAAACCAGCAGAAAAGATGTGTGGTGGTGGGGGGGTGAGCTCCACCTTCCCTTTCTCCACTTTCATGGCTGAAGTGCCCTTGAGGAAGCACCTAACCCCCAACTGCTCTCTGGGCGCCCCAATGTGTGTGGCAGCCTACTGCTCCGACTGTGTGCTCACTATGGATGGGTTAAATGCAGAGGAAAAAATATTTCTTGGGGGATTAATTTCAGTATATCAAAAGTTAAAAATGAAATGCACTTTAAAGCAGCACTGTTTACAGCTCATGTTTGTGATTTTTGCATGTGTCAGATTGAGTGACTCTGTGTCAGGGCTGAGTAGTTTGCTTGTAGTTGATTGTTTCAGTCTTAACTAATGCTCTGAAGGGTGGGGTACAAAGAAAAAAATATGAGGTCTATTATAGCAGAAGTAGGAAGAGAAGCAGCATGAGAGAGGGAAAATGGGGAAAAGTGGGGAGGATAAAAAAGAAGGAAAGGCACAGGAGGAGATTTGAAGCTAAATGTTGATGTTGAGTGCAGTATTTCTGGGGAGTTCCATGGTGCAGATGTTTAAAGTAGAGCAGAAGGGAATAGGGGCTTGTGTGATAGCAGAAAAGGAAGGAGTGTTTGATTTTTGTTTTTTTAGGTTTAAAGCAAACATCTGTTTGGATGCTCAACATGTGAGTTTATATAAATAATAAAGCTTATAAAACATAAATTATCCCTACATTTGTTTTATTAGTGTAAAACCAGGCCATTAATTAAAAATGGAAAATGTGGATCCACAGACGGATAAAAATATGATAATGTCGAATGATAACTCTATCACACTGGACTCAATGCTTTGAAAGGTTGCTTTAGTCAAGTGGAACCACAGGAGGAAGATACATATGAATCTCACTTTTAGTATACTGCTGACATAAGCAGCACACACGTGTGTAGGATTTAAAATGAGATTATTACATTTGTGTATGCTTTGATTATATATAGATGACATAAAAGGCGAGAGGAATTTTACACGCTTACACCAGCAAGTGTATGACAACTAAGCTATGGACAAGGAGGGCTGTATGCAGTAGCAGTGTGGGTGTAGCGGGTAGACAACTTTTCTGTCACTAGTGGAATAAATAAGAAGCTTTTTCTCTAAATAACGTTCCTTCCCTCAAACCAAAATATGTTCAATGATTTTTTTTCTGTACGTGTTTTACTAATATTTTCTAATAATATCCCAATTTGTTTGGTCAGAATATTTGCCTATGTGGTATGGGAGTCTTTGATTGGTTGGCTGCCTCCCACTGGTTGTAAAATAGGACGTAAGAAGTATAAACAAAATATAAGTAGCAAAAGCCTAATTAAATAAGATAATCATGGAAGTGACCAATTAAGTACTGTATTTGAGCAGTCCAGCATGGCTTGGTTTTCACATATTCTGGCCAAGGAATGAAAGAATTAAATCTTTTTTTACTACTGTAGCCTCGATATACCATACAAAAAACCATAGGTGACAGTGCTGAAATGTTGGACTCTCAGTTATATAATTTTTGTTACTGAATAAAATTTGGTGTTAATACTCACTGATTTATTTTCCTGTATTTGGTTTGGAACTTTAAAAGTGCATAAAATATCCTTTTTTGTGATTTTTTAAAAATAAAATGACTATATATAAGATTTATTTCTTGTTTTTTAAATAAATAAATTCTGGACAAGTGGAACTATCCTTTTTTTTTTTTTTTTACAAGCCCTATAATTCATACACTGTATGATGTGAGCATTGTCGCTTGTGTTTTCAGGTTGTCTATACATCTATTTCTCTCTGCATATCACCAAGATTCTCGCTAGTTTGATATCTGGAGAATTAATTGAATGTTTATAAAAAATTATCATTGTGGTGAGTAGGTGAACTGATTAGATTTAGGTCTTAGCAAAGGTACATGTCCTTAATAAACTTTCAGAAAATAATTTCCCTTTTTTTTAAGTATTTCAAGTGTACAGATTTTTAACTAGATTGTTGGCAGTGGAGGCATTGTCACTGTTGCTGTCAGCATAGTGTTTGCTTGTTTGTATTTTAAATTGTCGTTAATCCCTGGATGATATGAGACGGGGTTTTTGTTTTTTTTCCCCCATTTTCAGGAGATCTGTAGGAATGGTTCAAGGATTTCACACTAGTCAATCATTTGCAATTTGTTCATTTGCATCATTTGTATGTATTAGAGAATGTTTGTCACTTATTAGTGTGAATGCAGTTATTGTTTTATTCCGGTAGCACAAATATTTCACCCTGTATGCCTTCTTTACCATGTCACACTGCAAATTATTTTTAAAGCAGTAAATGTCTGTGATGACTTGATATGAAGATCTGTTAATCTTGAACCTTATGAACCTTTGTTCATAATCCTTACCTACATTGTTTGTTCTGTTAGTTCCCTCAAAAATATATATTTATTTTTTGTATGTGTGTTCTCAGAATTCTATGAATTTGCCTCCAGACAAAGCCCGGTTACTTCGGCAGTATGACAATGAGAAGAAGTGGGAGCTCATCTGTGATCAGGTGAGCAGTTTGATTTGATCCTTTTAATACTGCAAAGAATTTTTGCCCACCAGTACAGACCATGCGTGGATGTCGTTATGTATAAAATACACAGCTACAGCGGCACTTATAAATCTATATAATTAATGTTCACCTAAGCCACTGTTTAACGTTGGCCAGAGGCCTTCAGACAAAGCCACACACATTTCCCCACGCACTTCCGTATGCTTTTCTCTCCCAAATCACCAGGTTGCTTCTAGTTATTTCAGGCCTGTTATTAACATTTGCATGAATGAGTATTGATGTCATGTAGCCTAACTTTGTTAACTTTGGATAGGTTGATTGGCAGAACATTTGCAGAAGCATAAGTGTGATTGAATGCACAAAACCTATATCTCCATCAGGTCGTTTACTTTGGTGTCTCTGTCTTGGAGATCCGTTCTTCATCTTCTTCTCTTCTTATTGTATACCTGCTAAACAGTTTAGGCTTTTCTTGTGCTATAAGGTACCCTTCCGACAACTAGCTTATACATATTTATGGTCAGTTTATAGTTTTTTTTCTAGCTCTGCATTGCATGTTCTGTTCTTAATCAGTTGACTAAATTGTAAACTACCTTTTTGTGATTTATTTTGAATAAATCTGTCAACAGACATAATTAAAAAAGAAAAAGTCCTGTGTAGGACCGTGTTTAAGGGTTTTTTTTTCCCTGGGAACTGTCTTTTTTCCTGTTATTGTGCATGAAACACCAGAGTTATCTGTAGAGTGTCCTCACCAAGGCCAAATAAAAGGAATAACTTTTCCAAAAATCCGAATAAAATCTCAGAACAGCATAAAATGTTAATAAAAGTAATACTCAAAACTTTTTAAATTATTATAATTAGCTTGAAAATGCAGCTCTTGTTTCTATAATACTTGCAGTTTAATCAAGTCCTTGCAGGATTTTCCATAACTATAAAAAAAAGTTAAGAAACCCATCCCAAAGCATGCAAATTCTATTAAACCTTTGTGGACCACCCAAGTGATCCTGCTGAATATCTGCTCTGTTGGTGAGGGAATTCTGATCTGTATAATTTTTCTAATTTCCTGTGCCTGTCTATCAGGAATAGTGTAGTAATAGCACTGAAGCACAACAGTCCAGTAACGCAGAAAAAAAGAAACGTAAAGACCACTTGGTGTATGCTACATCATGAACAAGAGTGAATGGATTAAGGTAGAACATGACTGTTTTAGAATTTCATTATGCTTTTAGATTTATTCTAGAATAAATGTATGTACAATGGCTTGCAGAAGTATTCGCCCCTAAGGATTTTCCCTATTTTTTTTCCTTAAAACCTGTAATGTGAAATATTTTACATACTGTATAATAATATATTTTTCTCTATCAGGAACGATTTCAAGTCAAAAACCCTCCTCACACATATATCCAGAAGTTGAAGAGTTATCTGGACCCAGCAGTCACCAAGAAGGTCAGTTCTCATGTGTTATCACTTTGTGTCTTTCACACTGAACATTGCTCCTACAACACCCAAAAATACAGACTGTACTACAGAAAGAAACCACAAATCCAGACCCCAGAGTAGCTGTTATTCATTCTTTCATGGGAGTTGAACCAGGGACCTTCTTGCTGTGAGGCGGACCTGCTAACCACCATGCCACCGTGCTGTCTGGCTCATTTATTTTTTAGTCATTTGTTAGTTATTTATTTAAAGTACTCCAGTCAGTGTGTTATCATCATGACTGAGTGATGGGCTTGGCTTTGGGGAAGACAAGGTGAGCTCCAAGCTGTGTGCTATGTATGTAGTTGTAAACAGAATTTTTTATACAGTGCGTATTTGATGATGTCATTCAGAATAACTGTCTGTTTCTTATGTAGAGAGTGTATACTGTGCAGAACGCTTTCTCTTTAAGGAGTTTCTGGATTTTAGCACAACAAGGTGAAGTTTTTTTATGAAGAAATTGACAGGATCAAAGATGGATGATGACAGGAGACAGGACGGTGAAAGAATGGTGTAAGAATGGTGAATGAGGTATACATCATGTTGCAAATGTTACTTTGGTGATAGTGTACAGAAACTACCACAGTGAATTCTGCTTGCTAAGATTAGTGGGAAATGAATTCACATAAAATCACGCTGCATAGCGCTTTGAGAAAGGGTTCACTGCAGAGCAGAGCTGTTAGCACTTAAAACTGTTATGACTACAGGAGTTAGTAGAAGTGTTTATCTAATGCATTGCATCTACTGTGATATGCTCTACCTTCTCCCTCTGTCATGGTAAAGTGAAAACGCTTTGAATTTTGATTCTGGGAGAAAAAAAGAGTCCGAAGTTTATTTTTGCCCTAAATGTGGGAGGGCCATTAAAATTAGGCAGTATTGCATGTGATGCTGGAAGAAACCACCCAGCCATCATACACAAGTTCCCGTCCTGGGTATTGCACACTCTGATCTCCCTGCCCTTCGCGAGAACAGCAGCACGAGGGTGAAAGAAATAGAAAGTACAGTTAAAGCAAGAGTGAAGGAGGAGGTGTAAGCAAATATGGCTGGAAAAGAATTAGAGAGACAGGCTTAGAAAAGAACATTGTTGTGAGAGAACATTGGGGCCCGGTAAAGCATTTAGTGACAGAAGTGGTAGAGATAAGGGGAGGTGAGAGGCAGTAAAAAAAGGAAGGCCATGTTGTGTGTGTGTGTGTGTGTGAGTGTGTGAGAGAGAGGGAGAGAGAGTTATGGTTTTATATCCTGGCTCGCCCCATTTTAATAGCTGAACAATCACTACTTTGTTTGGTGGTGAGCATGAAGAGCTGCAGCAGACCTTCTCCCATTTTACATAGGACGCATTCCACATACCCTTCTCAGCCAATCAGCTAGTAGCAGGAAGACGGCCGTTGCATAAGGTCCTGAAGAATGTCTGAGCCATAGATTTGTTTCCAGTTTCAAGGATGACCCCTCTGAAAGAACAACCCACCCCCTTCCTCTCTCTCTCTGTTACTTTCTCACTCTCTCGCACAGCTGGGAATGCTTAGTGAAGAGTGAGGAGTCTGTAATCCACACACACATTTTCAAGCTTAAAGGAGTAGATCCAATTTACATATGAAAATGTATGTAATGTAATTGTATTATATGATTTTATGTATTATACTGTATAATTCCAAGTTAGAATATAATTTTAGGTATGAGTCAACGAGCCTGCCTTATGATGATCCTGATTTAAAATAAGTTAGTAAGAATCAAGAAATTAACAAATTTACCCAAAACACAAGCCAACATAAGCGCCAGTCAAACAAACTTACAGCAGATGAATGCTGAGCTTCACATGTAACAAAGTATTTAAACTTCAGTATTTTACCCAAACTCACTAATATGTACAGGAATATAGATAAACATCTAGCTGATGAATATAAGGCTTCATTAGGGTTGAAAAAAGCCATAAACAAACACAGCTGTGTCTCGTTGTATCTGTATAACAAGCTACATTAAAAAGTTTTCCAGCAGACATATGGACGGACACGGACACACACACACACACACACACACACACACCAACACACACATGTATACCGCTAAAACAGACGAGTTCCTCTCCACATGTGTCAGAGCCACCCACACAGGGAGCTGTCATGAAGCACGGGCATTATTTTTTCCCCTTTAGCCTCTGTTTTTTAAATTGTTTGTTTAATATTGCTCTCCACCCTGTCTGTCTGTCTTCTTTCTTTTTTCTATTCATCTTCTCTTTGTTGCTTTTTTTCTCTGTGTATTGTGTTGCATTCACTACTCCCTTATGATTGAAGATGACTCTCTCACCTGCTGAAGCAATGTTTCTGTGTTTTTGATTTCACTATTTGACTTCTGATGAATCAGTGATTGATTATTCATGCCTGGCCTGTCAGTTTCCAGCCCCTACTCAATCTGTATCAGCACATCTTACAAAGGCTGTCATGAGTATGCATGGCTTCTGCAGGCTTTTTGTCCGTAGATGAAGGCTAGTCGTGTGCCCCCCCCCCAATCTGCTCTGTGGGGTTGGGTTTGTTTGTTGGGTTTACACACATGCATTTCACCTGACACGTGATTGGGTCATGGGGCACACACAGGGACTGTAACCTTGGAAACAGTACCCGGGAAAAGAATGAGTCCACAGTTTAGCTTCAGCAGAGAGAGACTCACATGAATTGAGCTCCTACTTCAGTGAGCTGATATAATTACTCAAGGCATAGGAGTCACCTCTGAACCAAAACTCTGAGCAGCAAGACTGCTCATTCATTCGAGTGCTTGCTAATTAGCACTGTTTATAATGTTTTTTGTAACCAGGTGGGTGAATCCTCAGCTTAAGTGCTAATAAATGTTAATCAGACAAATTAAATACTGAGTTTCTAAACACAGTGACTAACGTTTTTGATCACAGCACATGCCTATTATGATCACACATTCTTCCTTTCTTTCACATTACTGCACATTTTATCCAGACATATAGGCAGACTGAGATCACTGTGCTGGGACAACTGTTTCAACAACCCAAAAGAAGGCTGTTCATTCTTAAATTCCCTTGTTCCTTTTCATACACTCTCATATTTTCCCCTTTAATCTCATATGCAGAAATTCCGTCGGAGGGTTCAAGAATCCACTCAGGTGCTGAGAGAACTAGAAATTTCATTGAGGACTAATCATATCGGGTGAGTAGAACGTGAGAGAAGAGTGTGTGTGTGTGTGTGTGTGTGTGTGTGTGTGTGTGTGTGTGTGTGTGTGTGTGTGTTTATATCTTATTAGGAAATAAATAGCCAATAATAACTATTTAATGGTTAGAATTTACATTCTGAATAAATTCAACGTTCATTCATTTGCCAAAATGCTTAATCCTCTTAGGGTCGATGGGAGGTTGGAGCCTAACTCAGACAACTCTGGGCAAAGGCGACATACATCCTCAACAGCCCACCAGTCCATCAGAGGGGCAACACACACACCATCATTCACACTCACACTCACCCCTAGGGGCAATTTGCAACAGGAAATTAGCGTAATGTTAATGTTTTTGGACTGTGGGAGGAAACCAGAGTATTTGAAGGAAACCCATGCAAGCATGGGCAGAACAGCTAAACTCCACACAGAAATGACCTTGGGACTCAAACCCAGAACCCCCTTGCTTCAAGGCAGATGTACTAACCACTACACCACCGTACTGCCCCACATGGAATTCTTTTGCCTATAAAAACATTAGCCTTTTGGTTTTACTTGAGTTGCTGATGTAACCATGTCACTGATTTCCCAAACAATACACAGTTAATTCCTTGTTATATACTTCTGTAGACACCGATCTGGAAAAAAAATTAACTACTGTACAGTATATGTAGAGATTTTGAGAAGTACAGAAAAGAGATTCAGTGCATACTGTACAGCAAGTAGACATACTGTAACAAAAGTATAAAGTATAGTTCAAATGTTCAAAATGAGAAAATATTTCTTATGGTGGGTTATAAGGTAGTGACTAGTGAACAATTTGAGAGTATGGCGGTTCATTTATGGTTGCTAGCTCGTTAAGGGCAAATGCTACACAGTATGAGAGAATGAGAGACTGAGATCATTTGATAAGGGGGGACTGCCACAACAAGTCTAACACCATGCTGGGATCTGCATTAGTGGGAAGTGGAAAAGCTGACAGATTTTGATGAGGTCACAGCTGCAGATATGCAGGAAGTCCTGCTGTTCCTGCTGTTCCAACTATCCGTACACCAAATATACAAGATTTCACACACAGACAGGCAGCTATTCCATAAGCAACCGAACCAAAGTGACAGTCTTCTTCTTTATATAAAAACACAAATCTCATTTACAAAGCATGGAACTTTTCTTCCTATTATTACCAGTGACTTTTGTCACTTTAGCAAACGTTATGCTGCCAAATGGGATTATGTGACTAATCTGTGTCATCCATATAAGATAACGGTGTTAATCACATGAGCACAGCGTTAAAGTTACAGTAAGGTTTTGTTGAAATTGCACATTGCTTAACAAATTCATTAGGCCACCTCTCATACAGTGAATTAAAGAATACAAATACTTTTAAAATTAGTTTTACAACACACATTTTATTAGTTTTTGGTAATTGAAAAATAGACAAGATAAGTCATTATAAAAAGGAAATTACACAAATTACATACATGTAAAACCAAAATTCAACAAAAATTTAGCATGTAGTATCTCCTTTGGCCTTTATAACAGCATTGTAAAATATTTTTTTCACAGTTTCTGTTGCCACTGCTTCCCACGTTTTTTGTAACTGCTCCCAAAGACTTTGAAGGAAACTTTTATGCGATCAATTTGTGAATCAGTTAAATCCAATATTTGTACAAGTGGATTCAAATCTGGAATCTCGGCAGCATAATGGCATAGTGGTTAATACATCCACCACACTGAAAGAAGGTCCTGTGTTTGTAAAAGAAAAGAGAATGGGATATAAGGAAACAAATCAAACAAATCAAATTCAGTATTAAATTATATGCTAATTACTTTGAGAAGTGTTTGCAAAACTAGACTCAGTAAAGTTTGTAACAGATACAAGCCAATCAAAGACTGAGAACAAAGGAAGTTCTTTCTATGTGGTATTCCAAATGAAAGCAAGGAGTGCACACACAGTGGAGGGAACTAGTTAAAAGTGGCTTTTGATCACTCAGCTTCTGAATGTGTGTGTGTGTGTGTGTGTGTGTGTGTGTGTGTGTGTGTGTGTGTGTGTGTGTGTGTGTGTGTGTGT
>JAOUQZ010000047.1:15175281-15187581 GCA_028564935.1 Neosilurus hyrtlii | reverse complement strand
CTCTCTCTCTCTCTCTCTCTCTCTCTCTCTCTCTCTCTCTCTCTCTCTCTCTCCCCCTCCCTCCCTCCCTCCCTCCCGGTCTCTGTGTGTAGATGGGTGCGTGAGTTTCTTAACGAGGAGAATAAGGGCCTGGATGTGTTGGTGGAGTATCTCTCATTTGCACAGTATGCTGTCACGTAAGTCATGCTTATACACAACGCACAATGAGCACAATAGATCGTTTTTCCTTAACTGCAGATGTATTCACACTCACATTGCTAGATATGCTGTAGTTCATTGACTCATCACTATCATTCCCTCTCTAATGGGCGATTTAGTGTGTATAATGTACACTGTCCATTCACAGAGACAGAAACAGTCACAAGGTTCGAGCTAGCCTATAACAGTTTTCAACCCAGTGATTGGGGAAATAAATTTAAATGAAAATCTCTACATGGATCTCAGCTAGTGTAAAGAATGGGGTTGCATTCTGAATGCTGTATGTTCTTGTGTGTAGATTTGATGGTGACAGTTTCGAAAATGGCACAGACAATGTGCTGGACAAGTCTAAATCTTGGAGTCGCTCTATTGAAGATCTCCGCGGGGGGAGCAGCCTACCCTCTCCAATACCTGGAAGCATCAGCAGAGCTGGGAGACACTCTACATTAAGGTGTCATCTTATGTTAAAGTTAATATATTACCTTATGTGGTAATTTGCCTACATGTATAACAGCATGCAAATCAATCTGGCTATAGTAATTTACAGTGATGTGTTTTAGACTTTAGTGAGTGCTCATGGACTGTATGACCAGTTCCTGCTGCAGTTCAGATCACAAGTTTAGATTTAAGAGAATTTTATTTTAGAGAATAATCAACCCACAGGGACCTGTTTACTACACTCGAAACCTAACAATAAAACATTATTGTTATTGTTTAAATAATAAGTAGTGGCTCAGTGATTAGGGCTCTGGGTTACTGATCAGGAGGTTGAGGGTTCAAACCCCAGTATCACTAAGTTGCTGCTCTTGGTTCTTGAGCAAAGCCTTTAATCCTCTACTGCTCAACTGTATAAATTCCATAAATTGTAAGTCTTTCTGCATAAGGGAATCTGCCAAATGCCGTAAAATGTAATTTTGTTGTTATTAAACAACATATTTCCAAGACAGGGCAGTTTGTGGATAACCCAAAAAACTGAGATGTATTTTGTATAATTTACTTCAAGAAATAACAAAAGAAGCTGATGAGGGAATCACTGTTTCTATCTGCCATGACAGGAATTAACTTGTTTGGTGGTTGTTTCAAAACATTAAGTGGAACTATGAATGATCAGTTTTATTTACTAAGATAAAAATTTAAAATGTTGGCAAATTATTGTCATATTGCCTTTATTTGAAATGCTTCTACAGTTCACCTAAGCCTCTTTTGATGTTTGTTTTGACTCTCAGAAGGCTCTGAAACCATGCAAGACCTTCAGTACTGATTTCAATCTGCCTGACCAGTATAATGTTACCAAGAGTGCGTAAGATGAATGTCTAGTTGTCGTAACATAAACTTGTCAAAACTAGTCAGCACAGCACACAGTATAAACTCAGAATATGAATAAGAGCCTTAAGAAAATCAAACAGTACATTACCAGCCTTCCAGTCCTAATGATTAATGAATTACTCACAATTAATCAACAGTCTGTTTTGAACAGTGAAGCAAATACACCAAACCTGCTTCATCCTCACAAGAACATATTCGCCATAATCATGATAGTTTTACCAGATCTACTGGTTACTGTGAATATTTGTGGTAAAAGGATGAAGTGAAAACTTGTAAGCTCAGACTTCTTTGTAACATTCCAGTGTTTCATTTAGGCGCCCTGATCACAAAAACGTGTGGAGTTTGGCTCTCTCCCTTTGGAAGGTTGAAGATTATACAGATTAGGGGTTGAGCCATGTTTGTTAACACTGAGCGTAAATCCTTTTTCCATCTAATACAGAGAATGTATCAGTATTTGAATAAAACAATGCTGATTGTTAGAGGCTGAGGGCCTATTTATTTATTTATTTATTTATTTTAAAGATAATTTTAAATTGTTTAATGGTACCGATAAATACCACGTTGGCATGAATATTACAAAGCATATGGTGTTTTCTGTTATTGAAATCCTTGTCATGTTTGCCAGAAAGTGAGGCTGCTTTGAAATGGTGTGTTTGTGTGTATTCATATACACATGTACAGCAGACATTGTAAGATTCACTGATTCACATTGGTGCACCATAGGCGTGGGTATCGGTAACAGTTTTGGATGGAAGTCAGGATGCATCAGTTCTAACATCTTCAACATAATCTGCTTTATTAATATATAATTATTAACAGAGGCTAGATGACTTTATTATTTTCAAATGGGATTAGTAATAGTATATTTAGATTGATTCCTTCTCTCTTCTTGAGCATAAATTACACTGCTGTGAGTAGCCAACTATTGTTAAGTCTCACTTAAGTTGGAGGCATGATGCTAATGTGGCAGGGGAGGCACGGTGTTTAAGGTTCTGGTGTACTGATCACAAGAGCATGGATTCAAGCCCAGTACCACCATGTTACCCTCGTTGGGCCCTTGAGTAAGGCCCTCAATATTTAACTGCTCAGTTGTACAAATGAAATTAAATTGTCAAATGCATCAAAGTGAAATGCAGTGATTTCGAACAAAAAGTTCTTGTTTTACTCACCTGTTGTATTGTTATTAAAGAATCAGAACCACTATTTTTTACTCAGTGCTCAGTTATCTTACCTGATGAAAGTGTAAAACACATCCACATTAGTTACAGCACATCACGCTAATCTTGGTTGCTCATTCTTACTAACTCACTCATTTACTGAACCGCTTACTCCAACTTGCGTCTTGGGGAGGCTGGAGCCTATCTCAGCCAAAACTGGGAGAAGGCGGGATTCACCCTGAACAGCTCGTCAGACCATCGCAGGACCAACACTCATAGATCCAACCATTCGCACTTACATCCACACCTAGGGGCAATTTGGAACTAACCTAATCTGAATGTCTTTAGACTGTGGGAGGAAACCAAAGTACCCGGAGGAAACCCACACAAGCATGCCGAGAACATGCAAACTCAACACAGAAACACTCGAGTCCGGGACTCGAACCCAGCACTTTTTTTTTGCTGTGAGGCGGACATGCTAACCACTACACCACCATATTGCCCGTTGTTAATTCTGCACATTCTTAAATTCCTTAAATGTTAAATCTTAATTTGAACCAAAGCAATAAAATTGTCCTATCTTTAACATATCATTAAATTGTTTAGCATCATATTATTCTGCATGGCATCATGTCACAATGAACTTCACTGGTTTTAATTTTGTATAAATTGTGTTGAATTGCACTGCATCACAGTAGAGGTGTTTTGTATCATATCACCTTTTCAACTGCTTCATATGTATCTTGAGTGTATGGGATTGTTGCTAGAACACATGGCCTCAGTGATGGAGCTGCACGTCTCTAATGTACATATGTATTTATTTCTCTGCATATGCTTAATAATGTTTAAAATAGCATATCCAGGATAATATTTATAATTAAAGTAAAAATAATCAAAGGAAACTCTTAATGAAAGAAGACTCAGACTGACATGTATGTGCAAGCCTGTGTCTCACTCCTACTGTCTCAGTGCTTTGAGGAAGAAGTATCGGAAACATTTGTGTGTGTGTGTGTGTTTGCCTTGTGACAAGACAGAAATAACCTTTTTCAAAACATATGTACTGAAAAGGGAATATGCATCCACTCTGAGTGGATGTGTGTAAAGGTTCTGTTAGTGTGAATTTCTTTAAAAGGTGTGTGTGCGTACATGTGCTTTTGAATTTTTCTTTTAAACTTTTGTTTTGTGCCCCTGTATTGCACATAATAGCCTTAGGTTCATTCTGGCCTTACAAAGCGCCACAGACCTCTGCCATGCATGTCAATGATGGTGCCATTGTGCACAGCGCAAATGATATGTGTGTGAGGCTGCTCGAGTTAAGACAATACCTTCTCTACAGCAGAGGCACCACTGTTTGTAGGCTACTGTGTTTAATGTCCTCTCCATAATTTAAGTCATGGACAGTGGGTTGACAGTCTCCAGGGCATAGTAAACATTATATTTTACTTTAGATTCCACTGCTGTCGCCATGACAACATTTGACATTTCGCTACCATTCAATATTTTACTGTTAGATTGTGATATAGCTCTGGTTTGCTGGGTTTTTTTTCCCTTTCCCAAATTGCACCTGATTGCTAGTAGGAAATCAATTTATCTTTTCAGTGTTTTGTGAAACTTTTTCTCCTCCTCTCTTAACTCCCCTCTCAGATGTAATACATTACCCAGCAGAAGAACATTAAAGAATTCGAGATTACTGTGTAGGAAGGACGACGTTCACGTCTGCATTATGTGCCTGCGAGCCATTATGAACTATCAGGTGAACACCTCACACAACAGAATACATATAATATGTTGGCAAACACTTTGTTCTCTGTTGTTCACACTTTGACAGGTAATTTTTAACTGTTTCAATTTTGCTGTTTAATTAAATTTCCGGCACCCTTCTCTGCTCATTAATGCATCGCTCCCTTTTTCATATGTTTTTGTTGATAGTATGGCTTCAACATGGTTATGTCCCATCCTCATGCTGTGAATGAAATTGCACTAAGTCTGAACAACAAGAACCCCAGGTAAAGCATTGTAAATGGTGTTTGTGTGTGTGTGCTTGAGGAAGAAAGGGAGAAAGTGTTTTAAAGAGGGAGATTGAAAACACCTGCTTTGTAATGGAGTTTTCCCAGCATGGGCAACGCTCTCATTTAGGCAGGTTGCAAGTCCTCTGGCAGAGTCATAAATATCGGCAGCTACAACAGGACAGTCTCCTAATCCGTATATTTGAGTGTGCATGGCTTTGCATATGCACACTTTTTAGTAAAACTTTTGTGATTTTTGTTTATTGTGATATAATTTCAGACAAGCACTTGAAATGGCGAAATATAGCACTGATGTGAAATCCTGTGCGTGTGTGTGTGTGTGTTTGCAGGACAAAGGCATTAGTACTGGAGCTGCTGGCTGCTGTGTGTCTAGTCAGAGGGGGGCATGAGATCATTCTCGCTGCTTTTGATAATTTTAAAGAGGTAGACAAGCTGCATTGTTCCAATGTCACCATTATTTTTAACATTGCTCTGTACAGGGTCCTATTATCCTGTGCATCCTGTGTTTCTGTTTGGAAATGTTGTTTCTCTTCAATTCATGTCCCTTCCTATGTTGCATACGCTGCATAATGTCATGTGTTTGCATTTTCTGGCTCCACCCCAACCTTTGTTTTGCCTTTTACTTTCATGGCAACTCATGATGCATACACGGAGTGGAGTCAGATGTTGAGAAAGAGATTGCTTGTTTATGTCAGTGTTATCATTGTAAGAGTGAATTTAAATAATGCATAGTAGATGTGTTAACATTTAAAATGTCTGTAGCGTCAGCATCTTTAGCTTTCTCAGATTAAATTATTAGAAGTAAAAAAATAACTGTGCTTTAGGGCTGTAAGAAACCAACAGCAAATAACATGCATGCATGCAAACTACATCTGTTAGAAAAAAATCCTGATCTCAGATTGGAAACAGGAGTATGGATTCTGTATGGTTTATTATTTATTTTACAAATAGCATTTGATTATAAGAATTGAAAGAATCATGTATAATATAAATAATTAATTGGATATATTTCATACCACCCTGTTTTTTAAGCACTTATTACATACCTTACATATCTGTGTAACTCCATGATCTTATCTAAGGTCACTTGGTAATTTTTATCTTTTGTCTTATTTTTACTAACGATTTCTTTTGCTTTAACCAAAGAAAATATAATTATGCTTTGTTTTAAAGGTTTGTTCAGAAGATCAACGCTTTGAGAAGCTGATGGAGCACTTCAAGAATGAGGACAATAACATTGACTTCATGGTACTTATCCAAACCCATAACAGGCAGCTACCAATGACTTCTGTTAAATCTTTCATTCTTAATTACTATTCAGTTTGTAAGTTCAGTTTGTAATAGTAAATTATTACTGCTCACTAAATACACCTCTAGTTTCTTATATATTGTGCTGTTTAAGTAATCCCTGGACTACTAATGTTTATACCAGGCAGAGAGAAGAAGGCTCATCTGTGTGTGTTTAGTTCTTGTGTACTAAGTTTACAAATCTGTGTCAGTTCATTATCATCTTGTAGTCATTTATGTATCAGAAAAACCCTCTAAAAATTCTTCTGCACCTCCGTGTCACTTTTGCTGCGTTGTTAATTTAGACTGAGACTTTTGATGAAAACCGTTAGTAGTTTAGCTTCTGCTGTAATTAATTATTAGATTTAGTCTAGTTTTTATTTGATGAGAAACTGCAGTAATTTTAGTTATATCCTACTCAATGAGCAATATTAATTAGTGAATAATAATTTACTCCATATGGGCTATTTGCCATTTTACAAGGCCCAATAGATTTAAGTTTAGAACTGCCAGTGCTGAGAAAACACTACCTTTCTGTGAAACTTCAATACCTGCAGTGATAGTAAAAGATAAGTGTTTAAGGTACATTAGTGGTACAAGCCATTGAAACACATCAGAGCAATACGTTTGTTGGTAAATGGGCCGGCTTGCAACATCTCCGTCAGGTTGGAGGAAGCTTCTGTATTAACCCCCTCTGATCATGTTTTACAAGCTGGAGTATTTACATCAGTAAGTAGTATAAATATAAGTAAATACGGATGATCAAGGTACTCTAAATATCCTTTCTGTTTGCACTTCTACAGCGCTAAGACAGACAGAGGTGGCAAGAGTAATGTTTCACATAACATTTAGACAAACAGTTTATGACGTGTGCATACACTAGCACAACTTTTAGCCAATAGGAATGCTTTAGGAGGTCAAGTTTGATTGTTCACGCAATCTCTATTTGATACGCAGGCATGTTGAGTCTAACTTTTGCATTACAGATTAAACTACATTAAGTATTGTTACATGAAAATTTAAAAGAACACTGGTATTTAATTGTTAGCAAGTAAACTTCAGAAAAAATCACAATAAACTTTATTGTGGTCTAATAAAGCTAATTACCGGTCAGGACAGATAGTTACATGAATTTCATCAGCATCAGTAAAAGCTTTTCCTCACATCTGCAAAGAGATAGGCTTTGGGAACATATAAATCTAAAGGACAGTACTTACTTCCAACTAGATTTTTTATCAAAAGCTGAAGGAAAATAACAAAACATTTAATAAATCACTGCATAAAAATGTCCTTTTAATATATGTCCATTTTGTACACAATTAAATATTTCTCCAGATAATAAAAAAAGACAACAGACAACATGAATGTGGTGATATTGTTTATTTTATCTTTTGGAGGTATTTTCTTTTACCCAGATTATGAATATTTACATATTTAAATGTTCTTTTTGGTGGTCAGAAATGCCTGAATAGCAAATAATGGAGTCAGTTGCATTTTTTGTCAAATTTCCTCAGTATGTTCTGCTTACATTATATTGCCAAATTATGTGTACACCTGACCATCACATTTCTGTGTTTGTTTCTTGATTGTCTTTTTCCAAAACCATGGGCATTATTATGGAGTTGGTTGTCCCTTTGCTATAACAGCCTCCTCTCTTCTGGGAAAACTTTTTATTAGATTTTGCTTGTGAGCAAATTTCACAAGATCATTAGAGAAGTCTGGCTCTGATGTTGGACGAGGTGGCCTGGGGTTCTGTCTGTGTTCCAGTTTATCCCAAACATGTTCACTGAGGGTTGAGGTCAGGGCAGAGTTCTTCTACAAACTTGGCAAACTATGTCTCCACTAACCTCATGCCAAGGTGCATTGTTGTTCAGAGGTTTTGTTTGGGTCCATTAGTTCCAGTGAAGAGACAGTGTAATGTTCAAGCATGTAATGACATTCTAGACAGCGCTGAAGATGTGGGGAAGGTCAGCATATTGGTGTGATGTCCACATTGGTCCATATTGGTGTCCACATAATTTGAGAAATACAAATATTCAGTAAATTTTTTTTTCTTTTTATTAAGGTGAGAACACTTTAGAAAACCACACTGCTAGCATGTCTTCCACAATGCTTTCTTTTTTTGCGATGTGATAAGTGTGAGCCACTTGACTTGCTACTATGCCTTATTTTCCAGCCTACAGCAGCTCATTCATAGGGTAATGGGCATATTTATAACATTTCTATAGTGTGTACATGGGTTGCCCTGTATGTACTGTACCTGATAAAAGGAGAATAATCTAAGTGATTTTGGTCAGAGCATTAACTCTTACACTAATTTTGGCTAGCTAGTGTTGAATAGTCTGTAGCTGAAAAATTTGTGCAGTTTGTAGCTTTGTAGCCTAAGGTTTTACTTTTTGATTTTATGTTCACTGAATATTAAGAGAAAAAGGCACAATTGCATTGTAATTCAAACAAAGAACCTCACACAGAGAACACATTTCACTCTTTATTTTATGATTCTTGTATGCTTTTATACTGAGACTTTTAGACTTTTATACACTTTCCTTGGGGCAAGGCAACACAGAATTGTTCAGTTCAAAGGAAGCTCTACATGTAGTTCAGTCGGGATAGGCTAGTTAGAGTGTGTTCTTTAAAAGAGGTATAGCAAGTTACAGTGCATTCACCCTATCCACGGTCTCTGATTTCTACATGTGCAGCTTGGTTTACAGAAATAGAAGAAAACAGAGTCTGTGCCCAATTTTACAGTTCTCTAAAGAGTAAAACAATGGCATTAATATAACATGGTAATGTAATGTTAGCAAGCACTGTAGAAGGCCTAGCCTTATATTACTGCAGTTTTAGGTTTAAAAAACATGCAAATGAGCGGAGTCGGGCCCAGAGTCTGTCCAGTAGTGTGTACAGCCACAGGTGCAAGAGAGTAGCAAGCAGAACAATGCAGCTAATTTGTTTGTGTAACCATGTTTGTCAGGTCAGTACTTCATTGACATTTTTGTCCTTCCTTTATTTTTTATGCAGTTATTCTCATTTAAGATGAATTTTTTTTATTAAGGTATTGTTCTTGTCAAATAAATTGACATTGTGTTCTTGCTGGATGTGCTTTTCATGCTGTACAAACCTGGGTATAGTAACTAGATGCACCCTATTTGGTCAGTTTAATATTAAGTTTAGCATTTGCTTTCCTTCTTTACAATTCTACCTATTAATGTTAAGCTATCCACTTTCTTCCAGGTGGCATGTATGCAGTTCATCAACATTGTGGTCCACTCAGTAGAAGATATGAATTTCAGAGTACACCTACAATATGATTTCACCAAATTGTGTTTGGATGAGTACCTGGATGTGAGTACAGGGGTTTAAAGGCCAGGTTTTTTTAGCTGTTTTATATGAAGGGGAAAAAACACATTAAGATTTGACACATTGACACATTTCTCTGTGCTATATTTGTTGATCAGCTCATTGTGTTTTCTGTGTTTTTTTCTCCTTTGTCTCTGTGCTCGGAGTAGAAGCTAAAGCACACTGAGAGTGATAAATTGCAGGTGCAGATCCAGGCTTACCTGGATAACGTGTTTGATGTGGGAGCTCTACTGGAGGATGCTGAGACAAAGAATGCGGCGCTGGAACGTGTGGAGGAGCTTGAGGAAAGCATGTCTCATGTGAGTACCGTGTTAAGACACCCATCACATTTCCCTTGCCTGAGACCGTGAGAACAAAAATAAGAAAAGTTCCTTCCATGTAAATGTGTTTGACACATCTGTCTAAAATCTCAACTCTGGAAAGAAGAATGCTGGAAGAAGCCTTTATTTGTCGCATATACATTGTAGTTCAGAGAGATTTTTTTTACACATCCCAGCTCTCAGAAGTTGCAGTCAGAGTGCAGGATCAGCCATGATATGGCTAGCCCTTAAAGACTTAATAGCCTTGCTGGAGGAAACAAAAGTGGCAGCATGGCCGTGTTGGGGCTTGAACCCTCAACCATCTAAGCAGTAACCCAGTACCTTAACATTTGAGCCAATACTGCCCACGTCTAACTTAGTTGGCCTCACATTTCAAAGATCTGGCTTTATGCGTTAAGGTTTTCCTGCTCTCAGTAGACATAACCAAACAGTTGGAGACATTTCTAATTAGCTGTAAGATTAAAAAGTAGTTTTAGGAATAGGAAAGACCTGAAAACGAGCAGGCCTGTGGGGCTTTTGGCATGACGTTAAAAAACAAGCAATAGACATTATTAAACAAATTAGATAAATTTAAACTGTTTCTCAATTCATCTAATAAAATAACAAAGGAAATAACACGAATAGCGCCCCAGAAACTCAATGAATGGCATGTCAAACTTTGAAGTAAAGCCATTTCAGAGTAGGAAGTAAGTATCTTTGTTCATTTCCATTTGATTAGTTTCCCTTTTTCCTATTTAACAAATTTACATGGATCAACTGAACTAATGCTGAAATGTGTTTTGTTGGACTTGTTGCTGTAACCTTTTGATCTAAAGCCAGTTGTTCATTTTTCTGCTTTCCATAACCTTATTTGTTTCTGTTTGGGCACGTTTCCCCTAACTCCCAATGCAGATGACAGAAAAGTTACAGGACACAGAAAATGAAGCGATGGCAAAGATTGTAGAACTTGAGAAGCAGCTAATGCATAAGAACAAAGAACTGGACTCTATACGGGTGAGAGTTTCCATTTCTCTTTATCTCTGTTTATTTTGTTTTGAAACGTGCTGCAAGCCAAAACTTTCATTATATACATAACAGTCTGAACATAAAACAGTATGATTGCATTTATTCTTTTGCAATTGGGTATAGGAAGTCTACAAGGATGCTAGCTTGCAGGTGCACACACTGAGGAGGATGGTGAAGGAAAAAGACGAGGCCATTCAGAGGCAGTCCAATCTAGAAAAGAAGATTCATGAACTGGAAAAGCAAGGAACCATTAAGATCCAGAAGAAAGGAGACGGGGATATCGCCATACTAGCCTCCACTCCGTCCACTAATGGCCTGCTGGCGGGCACAGAGGGTGTGATGGGGGTACCCAGGGGTGCAGTGGTAGGTCCTGTGGGACCAAGTAACGGTATAGAAGCAGGCATGTCAATGCCACCACCTCCCCCGCCACCTCCGCCTATGCCTGCATCATGTGAGTCCTTTAGATGTACTTCTGTGGTTAGTCTGAAAGTTAGATCCTCTCTAATCTAGTGCATTAGTGCTCCTTTATTCTAAAGACCAAACTGATATGTGACCTGTAGGACCCCTTATTTGAGACATTCAGTTTCTGTTGTGCTACTATGTCATTTTATAAGCTTTACATTGGGAATGATAACAGTGCCATGGCTGCCTTCAGATCCAGCAGTTCTTGTTTGTGGCACACAGCAAGCAGATTAGAAACAGCAAATGACTTTATATTTGGTCTTGCTAATTGAGTCTCTGTGGGAGAAATATCTTCTGGCAGTGTTTCATAACATGCAATCTCTTTGCTTCTCTTTGTTACATGATGTGTTGCTTTTTTCTTTTTTTACTATTTTATGTCATTCCTTTTATTTACAGCTTTTCATTGTTGTTTCTTATTTGTGTTCTTTCTCTTTTTGTTTATTTTTATTTATTGGATCTTTTTTTCCTCTTTTTTAACTTTTATTTCAGTACAAAATGGTCCATCCGCTGCCCCTGAGCCACCCCCTCCACCTCCTCCACCACCACCTCCCCCTCTCCCGGGCTCTGGCATGGCTGTGGAGGAATGTTCCCCAATGCCCCCACCTCCACCACCTATGGCACCACCTCTACCAGGGTGTGGAACCCCCACAGTAATCTTCAATTCAGGACTGGCAGGTAAGACTTTCCATGCAGGTATGCATGTCCCATTATCCTCTTTTATTTTATTAAGCATCAAGGCAAAGATACAGAACTAATAGGAGTCACCATTTACAGTGTACTTTCAACCAGTGTTCAGCATTTTGAAAATATAAATGCATAAACTTTTCTGCAGAAACGTCCACTGATAAGATAACAAAATATAATAATAATAATAATAATAATAGTAATAATTATAATAATAACAATAATAATTGAAATCTTCATGTGTAATAAAAATAATATAATAATACAATATGTGACTCAAAACTCAACAGCTGTTGTCTTTGTGGTCACATGACATGTCCACATGATCATGAGTTTTTAGTGTCCCTTAGTGCGACATAATTCATTCATTCATTCATTCATTCATCTTCTGAACCGTTTGTTCCTACTTAGGGTCGCGGGGAGGCTGGCGCCTATCTCAGCCGACTCTGGGCGAGGGCGGGGTACACCCTGGACAGC
>JAOUQZ010000047.1:15149257-15170756 GCA_028564935.1 Neosilurus hyrtlii | reverse complement strand
TATGTGTGTGTGTGTGTGTGTGTGTGTGTGTGTGTATATATATATATATATATATATATATATATATATATATATATTCTATAGAGGTTTTATTTACTGTTACTCTCACTGCACAACAACAGAATTTGTATCAACTTCATGTTACACAAACTGTTCAGGTCTACAGCTTACACATTCATACTCCTGTCTACTGTGCAACAAGAACCACCACCATAGTCCTCTCATTTTCATAAAAGCCTTATTATTCTGTGCAAATTGTCATACCTGCTGCAGCCACTCCTGCATTTAAAGGAGAAACCTGGGTTTAAAAAAAAAAAAAAACATCATGCATTTAAATATATCATCGTTCTTTCCACACCTCTCTCAGGTTTGACCTGCGGATGTTGCCAGTGGACTTTGTGGAGTGTCTACAGCGCTTTATCCCCACAGAGGCTGAAGTAAAAATGCTACGGCAGTATGAGAAAGAGAAAAAACCCCTGGAAAACATCACGGATGAGGACCGCTTCATGATGCAATTCAGCAAAATTGAGCGCCTCATGCAGAAGATGACCATCATGGCATTTGTGGGGAACTTTAATGAGAGTGTGCAAATGCTCACACCGGTATGTTTTAAATATTTGCCACCTATTACGTAACGGATACTGTACAACAAGCCTTATTACAAGACAGACCCTGACAAAGGGATTAGGGCGTCGATGTGTAGTGTTTGTACCACACAAGCATGTTTTCCCCGTGCTTGTGTGGGTTTCCTCCCACAGTCCAAAAAAATTCACATTAGGCTAACTGGCTGTTCCAAATTAACCCTAGGTGTGAGTCTGAGTGTAAATGGTAATGTGTGTTGGCCCTGCGATGGCCTGGCGAGCTTTTCAGGCTGTATCCCGCCTTCACCCAGTGTCGGCTGAGATAGGCTCCAGCCTCATCGCTATGCTAACAGGATTAAACAGTTTGGAAAATGAGTGAGTGTAACTAACAGCTAATTTTCCAATAATTTATAACTGTGTTAGAGAGGGCTTCTCATGTCTTTTTTAATTCATCATATTTTGGCCGTGCATGATTAAAAAACCTGAAAAAGTCTGTTTGATATTTTCTTATTTATTTATTTTTAACCCAACAGCAACTGCATGCCATTATTGCAGCGTCTGTGTCCATCAAATCTTCACAAAAACTCAAGAAAATCCTGGAGGTTAGTGTAGTATTTTCCCAGATCTTTCTTTCATTTCTTTGCTTGTTTTCTTACTAAAACATTCCTATCTTTCTGCACTTTCAGATTATACTGGCTCTTGGGAACTACATGAACAGCAGTAAAAGAGGGGCAGTGTACGGCTTCAAGCTTCAGAGTTTAGACCTGGTAAGACCTGCTTTTTTTTTTTTTTACACCATTGAAGTCTCAGTATTCAGTACACTTACCTGGTTTTGTGTTTTCAGTTAATAGATACCAAATCAACAGACAGGAAGATAACACTATTGCATTACATTGCAAATGTAGTGAAGGAGAAATACCAGCAGGTGACACTGTTCTATAATGAGATCCATTATGTGGAAAAAGCAGCAGCAGGTGCAGTGTCTAAATAAATGTAATCTAAATTTGATTCCTCCTGATGTGTGTAGAAGATTTCTATTTGTATTGAGTTTTTTGTTTTCTCTGTTTTAGTGTCTCTAGAGAATGTACTGTTGGATGTGAAGGAGCTCCAGAGAGGATTGGATCTAACTAGGAGAGAGTATAGCATGCATGGTCACAACACGCTGCTCAAAGACTTCATACATCTCAATGAGAGCAAGCTTAAGAAATTACAGGATGATGCCAAGATTGCACAGGTACCTTTAACCCATCCATCCATTTATCAGTCCATCCTTCCATCCAATCAAATTCCCCTATTCTTTTTGTATGAAATGATAGCTGGACTCAGTGCCGGATACTGTATGTGTATGTGTATTATCCCTGGTGACGTCATTCTCCTCTTTCAGGACGCTTTCGATGAGGTAGTAAAGTTTTTTGGGGAGACTTCCAAAACCATGCCTCCATCAATGTTCTTCCCCGTGTTTGTTCGCTTTGTGAAGGCATACAGGGTAAAACCTCCAGTCACACACCTTCTTAATGACTTCAGTAGCAAACACAGATGTCTAACATGGAAAGAGTGCACGTGATTTATGACCTGCTGTTTTCTTTATCTCAGCAAGCAGAGGAGGAAAATGAGCAGAGGAAAAGACAGGAGCAGATGTTGATGGAAAAGTTGTTAGAGCAGGAGGCCATGGAGCAGGAAGATCAAAAGGTAAAACCTGCTGTGTGTGTATTTACATATGCGATATCTATATTCTCCTAGCCGAGCTGGGGGGCATGCTGTTTTCTTTTCATGTTGTGGATCTACCACTGACCAAACAAACCACTGCTGACAAATACATAACCTTCTTGGAGGAGGTAACGATACCAGCATGAGCTTGATGTTATAAAAGCCAAAGAAGAACATGATATGCACTGACTTCTGTTGAGTGTTTTTTTTTCTTTTCCACATTTCATCATCACTCGGTTTTTTTTTTATTTGCCAAACCGCTTAATCCTACTAGCCTCACAGGTCGAGTGAAGGCGGGGTACACCCTGAACAGCTCGCCAGACTATTGAAGGGCAACACACACAGCCATTCACACCCACACCAAGGGGCAATTTGAAACATCCAGTTAATATGCATGTCTTTGGACTGTGAGAAAAAAACAGAGTTACCCAGAGGAAACCCACACAAACATGAGAATATGCAAACTCCACACAGAGCCCAGGAATCAAAGCCAGCACCTTCTTGCTGTGAGGAAAACATGAACTGCAGCTTTCACGATTATTTATATATTTATATATATATATTTTTGTGTGTGTTCAGTCCCCCTCTCATAAGAATAAACGACAGCAGCAGGAGCTGATAGCCGAGTTGAAGAAAAAGCAAGTGAAGGACAGTCGGCATGTTTATGAGGGAAAAGACGGCACCATCGAGGATATTATCACTGGTAACACACACAACGCTTTCTTTCCACACTCATTTACAGGACGAACATCTGTACACCTCTGTGCTCAGACACCTCATTCACACATAGACGCTGTATTTTCTGGCCTGAGCTGGGATTGGCTGCAGTGCTCTAGACAAGTGCGCATGTTGAAATTTTGCTTTGTAATTTAACTTGGCAACTTTAAAGCACTAACAGACAATAACTGAGCTACAGTTGTTAGATTAACCACTTCTTAATGTAAAATAACCTCCTGATAACTAATCCAGTATAAGAGAGATGAAATGTGTGTTATATGTAAAACAAAATCTGTAGTATGGTACTTTAGGTAGCCTCTATTGATCTCTTTCAGTGAGAAACATTCCTCTGTAGTGCAGCAGGGCTTGATCTGACAAGCTGGAGTGTGCGTTGAGTAGATATGGAATGTTGGCTGCAGTAGGATGCTGCCCTGTTACATCCTATTTTATTTTCGGAACAGCTGACAGTAGAACATGTTATTAACCCATTAGACGTTTCATTGTGCCGTGCTGCTGAATATGCAGGAGCTGTGCTAACATCCTAGCTGCTGTGCTGGCTGATTAAGTGTTTATGTTGTGTGTGTGTATGTATGTGTGTGTTGCTGTTTTGTCCGAATGCAGTGCTGAAGACTGTCCCCTTTACGGCGCGCACGGCCAAACGGGGCTCGCGCTTCTTCAATGAGGAACTCCATTGTTAAAGTTTACACTCTCTTAAAGGTTGCTAGAAATAGCATGCTTTCTCTTCCTCTTTTTCTTTTTATCCACTGTGTGCTCCTTTCACACCATTTCATGCTCTGGGTGGGAGTTCCTGGGAGAGATTTTCCTCCATTTGGGTTCACGTACTCACTCCTCTGGACATGTGTGTGTGTTCTGTTCTGGGTGTGTCCATAATCACCATGACTACCATTTTCTTCACTCCAAAACCCTGCATGAAGAGAGGTGTTTTTTTTTTGTTTTTTTTATGTGTGTGGGTGTGTGGGTTGGGTGAGAGTGAATTCATCAAATCATCTTCTGCATGGAATGTATCACAGAGCCATATTCATCAATGTAGCGTAACCATAATCACCCATCACAGCAAGGAGATTGTCACAATGAACCAATGATGCCAGAGAGAATAAGATTTAGGAGATTGAAAAGCCACTTTCAACCAAATCATGTGCACTGATTACACTCTAAAGATTCGATTCAATTTGGGCGTGTTAAAACGTGATTAGCGCGCCCTCTGCTGACAGTTATCACCCATCTTATTCACTGTACTGTTTAAAAACGAAACAAAAACTGAACTGAAAATTGAAATAAATTGAATGAACATGGAAATAAAAACAAGGGAAAAAATAAATGAAGAAGATATTTTTGACTTGTTTATATGCATCTCTGGGCATTTTGGTTTATTCCCTGGCATTATGACTTGTTTGAGTGTTTCATCAGTCCATCATAATGTGTGTATAATATCACTGTTTTTTTTTTTTTTTTGCAATGTTTGCATGATAATATTGACTTGCTCCATCTTATTTCATTCAGTGGCTTTCCTGTTCCCTTCCAGGGGTAGTTCACCTTCTAGCTACATTTGAATTAACAGGAAGTGCTTGTGAAATTTCCTGTTCTAGCTACTTTGATGTCCATGTTCATTGCCTGCTGCATGAAATATATATTTTTCTCCAAATGAACTCTAGCGCTTTGCCTCATTTTTTTTAATTGCTTGCTGGTTTGCTTTTGTTTGAATGTATATTGGGCTGTGTGCATGGTCATTTTATTTATTTTTATATATGAACCTCAAATTAACCCTAATATGCATTGCAGTTTTTGTTTCTTTATCAGGGTTTTTTGGCGGGTTTTTTTCATACATATCTTGGTATTTGCTCAGTGTGATGCTGGAGATCAACATGCAAAGCAGCTTGAGTGTTAACAGTTAAAGTATTTTTGCTAATTCCTGCTCCATGACTGCTTGTTCTCTTCATAAAGCCACAGAATGCTTCTTTACACAGCTAAAGGCTGTCTTGCAACTCTGCTCTCTGATCTCTTACCCCTGGGCAGCTTGGCTTGGCGTGCTTGGCGACTTCTCTGTCCATTCACCTCGACTTTATTTTAACCTCAGTTTTTGTCTCCTCTCCTCTCAGCCCTAAAGAAGAATAATATTACTAAATTTCCAAATGTGCACTCGAGGGTAAGGAACTCGTCCAGTAGCAACCCAATAGTGATGGATGTTACTCAAACCTGGCAAGCATCCCTTTCTATTTATCCCTTTTATTTGACCTAACCTCAACTTCTTTGTTCTGATTACAATGTTCTCTTTCTCCCTCATCTCTTACTGTACATCATTCTTAACCTTTATATTTAGTTAAGTTAAAAAAATCAATAGAGTTTACATTCATGTAATCTTAAGTAATCTTTTTGACACACATTTCCCTAAAGGGATAAACTTCTATGGGTGTGGTCTGCACTGCTTTTATAGATTGACAACAATATTTTAATAAGACACACACAGTTCTATATGTATCTTAATTTTTTTTATTTTTAAAGAAGAATTTTTTTTTCTGTGAAGCTCAAGCTGCTTTGTCTGATTGTCAGCACACCCAGCATCTGTTTACATATTCTGACATGATGATCGATTGGCATCTTTTCGCCATCAGATCTAAGAAATCAGCCATATAGGCGCGCTGATGCAGTGAGGAGGAGTGTCCGGAGACGTTTTGATGATCAGAGCTTACGGCCAATGAACAATGCAGAGTTGGTGATGTAACGACAGCAGAGTGGACGTGATTGGTTGTCGGCCTCTGCCTTTGTGAAAAGGATCAATGAATGATCAAGAAAGAGCGAGGATGTTCATCTCAAGGGCCAACAGCTCAAGATACTTCTGACCAAGTGCCTGAATTTAACATTTGTGTGATATTGTCTTTTTACTTTTTTTATGTATTGATTCATTTCAAGCAATAGGAACTTTCTCATTTACCACAGTGTCACTTATTAAACTGGATACGAACATGATTTCCTTACGAATGAAAAATACACCAGTGTGGAAATCCAGTGAACTCATACATTCCGGTGGTGATTACCATATTGCTGTTACTGCACAATGTTGTTCAAAAACACTTTTTCCTCTGTGTGGATAAGGGCTAAGTGTATTCGTAAAGATTCCACGCATGTTGAGCTTAGGGCAAATCAGAAAAGAATGGAAAGGCAGTTTGATTGACAGCATGGCAGGTTTTATGAAGACCTGTTTAATTTAAAATAAATGATTTAGGGTTTACGGGGAAGTAGTAATGGAAGCGGTGAAAGGTTGGGAAAAGTCGATGGTTCCAAGTTAATGTGAAATGTACATAACGTAAGTATTGTCACTCAGCAGTGTTAGAAAAATCCTTAGACTAAAATCCTCTCAGCTCCCAGTGACATGAAAAAAATACAATATTTTAGTCACGTCATGAAATGAACCATCTTAATCCTCCATCAGATTTCAATGATGAATAAAACTGTACCCAAGTGCCACGCAGCTTATAGTGAATAGCTAACCTTCAGTGGGAAACTTAGTGTGACACACTGAACAGATCCAATCTCCAGCTGTTCCAGTTATACACTTATAGTACAAACCAAAGAGAATAAAGAAACACCACCTCAGAGACCTGATTCACCTTTTGTGAACTTTTTTTTTTTTTTGATAAAAATGCAGAGGCACATGCGGTGTCGCCACTAACACATTGGAAGTAGATTATTCAACCACTGAAGCCAGCCTTTCTCTGTGTGGCTTATGCAGACCACTCAACTTATTTCAGCTACCAGCTCTATCTAAGGAAAAGACTAGAAAGACTCGAATTGTACAGATATTTTGCTACAAAATGATTTCGTTAATAAATAAAAAAAAGACCCTTATCTTTCATTAGCAAGGTAATATTGTACATATTGATTTCATCATCCTGTTACTCCATTTGAATGTCATTTTAACTTATAGTTTTGTTTTATTTTTCCATTTTGTATATTTAATGAATCAAAGACATGACTTTGTTGTATCTTTGATTACATACCTTGCAGAGATCTCAGATTTTACGCTTGCCTGAGAGTATTAAGGCAATAGAATACCTGGCACAATCTGATGCCATATAACATCTCTTAATAATACTGACATGTCTCTCTGTATGCTGCAGTCTCATGTCCTTCCTGCATTCCGTTCCATCTATTGATCTGGATCAAACTGGCATGTCATCTTGTCCTCTAATCCAAGATGTATCTTCTGGCATTGTGTTGTTATAACATAATTTCATTTTAATAACATGTGTTAGAGCCACAGTTTTTCAATGCCACTGATTGAATAAACAATTTACATAGCCATAATTCTGCTACATTACAGCTCATTGATTTGGAACAGATGGATGAGAGATGGTTGGAAATTCTTAAGGGCCTTGGTTCTGTGTTCTATTGAATGTGCTTATTTACATACAATATCATTTTGCTTTGACATCAAAAAAATCAGAAATCGTCCAGCATGACTGATACACCGGGTAGAAAATATCAAGAGATGGATTTACACAAAGTGGTGTATCTTGTGACAGTTTATCTGGCCCCACCTCTTTTGTGGCAAAATCAAAAGGGATAAGATAACTCACTCATTTTCCAAACTGTTTAATCCTATTAGGGTCACGGAGAGACTGGAGCCTATCTCAGCTGATACTGGGTGAACAGCTCACCAGACCCTCACAGGGCAAAAAAACACAACCATTCACATTCACACCTAGGGGCTATATGGAACAGCCACTTAACCTAATGTGCATGTCTTTGAACTTTGCGAAAAAAGTGGACTACCTGGAAGAAACCCATGCGAGCACCACACAGAAACGGCCAAACCCAGGAATTTCTTGCTGTGACGTCGATGTGCTAACCACTACATCACTGTGCAAAAAATATCAAATAAACAAAATGGGCACAGTGCATGATTGCTGTCAATTTTGAGCATTCAGTGAATAGTAAAGTTGAGTTTTAACCTGAGCTTAAAGCTTTGAAAATGAGTTTCCAACTAATTTTACCAATAGATTGGTTTTACTTTAGATAAAAAATTTCACTGTGCAAAACTATCCAAATTTCGAAGTAAATTTAAAAAAAAAAATTTTCAAGATAATCTAATTATTATTTGTGTAGATGAAACTTTATTACATGAAAATTGTATTGAATAAAGATGACATCCTTCAGGTGGTGGCCATCGTTGTCTATATTGATGGTGATTTCTGAAACTTGCCCCGGCTTGACGGGTCACGTTGGGTGGAACGGCAGCGATCTCCTGCTGAATAGACTTTAAGAGTTTGGGGTCAATGATTATACATTCATGATTTAAGGAAGCTCCACAGAAAAAAAAATTCAATCACAAGGGGTGTAGTCAGGGGAACGGGCTGGCCACCCAACATCACCACGCAATGAGATCACCTGATCGGGAGGCACCTCTCAATTACTATATGTAGATAGATACAGAATGTGGCATTGCATTACAGCTCGAGTACTTTACTGCTGGTACTTCACAGCTGAACAAACGCAGTACAGAAGTTACTTTTATATTCAAAGACAGATGAATTCACATCTGCACAATGCAAATCAAGATAAATCTTATGTATCAGCTCCACCTGAATAATATCATTCGAATACTTGATTCTGAACAATCACAGTATTCAACCATCTGTTATTTCTTTATAAAATATCACTGTTGAGTATAAAACACTGTTGCTATGGAGAACAACCTCTTGCACTTATCAGTCTACAGAAAAAAGTCAGGTACAATTTTTGGCTTTAAAAAAAAGTTACACCATCATAGAACCCTGATTTGGGGAGCATGAAACATCCGTGGTTGTTGGCTGAACTGACCTCAGGAAAGGAAAAATAATTCCACATCCCAAAGCCAACTCCTTCACCTAGGGGTAATGGTTTAGTTCATTTTCAGGAAATCTTATAATTAACATTCATTAAAAAGACAAGTACACCGTTTTTGTCAGCTACCGTAACACTGCTTTCAAAACTAAAATTATTTCAAAATCAATATTTTGCGTTTGATGATTGAAATAAGTGGGATTAAAATTCAACATTATGGTCATTATTGCAAAATAAACCCTGACTGAGAAACTCAGGACTGTGACACGAAGTCTTGAATTACCCTAAAGGCCTTTATGTAAGGCATAATATCCCTGGACATTATTGCAAAATAAACTCCTTCAGACTGATTCAAGACCTCAATTGTGAAATGAAGAGCCACAGAGATCTTAGTCATTCTGTCTGTGTTCATTTTGCAATACCGAGCAGCTCAAATTATCCCTTATATAAAGCCCTTTAGGATGATTCAAAACTTTGTGTCCTAGAATCACCCAGGCAGGGTTTACTCTATGATAATGACCGACTCACAGTAAATTATCCTTTACATATTCAACACCGGTTGATCCATCACTACTGCAGTATGACAGTGCGCAACACTAATATAAAGATTTAAGCACTGTGTAAAAGTGGAGCTCCGAAAGAATAAAATTCCCCTGATGAAAGGTTTCAGTGTGAATTTGTTTTGATGACGCCATCAATAATGTAATGTCATGTGACCATGATGTTTTGACTGCCCCTCCTTAAAGTTGTGATACTGTCTGAAAGTGTGTCGCCATTGAGACAAGATATCTTTAATGGAAACCCAATATCACCACAAGGTAGCAAGATGCCATTCCGCTGGATAGGTTCACTTCCGAAAGCACAATATATGTGGCAGAAACGTTATACGCTTCCTAATGTCACTGGGTTAAAAGCCTTACTGTCCAAATGAATAATGCATTGCGAGGAAGTAATAGTTTATTTTGCCAACTAAAAAAAACAAGATACTTACTGCATATGGCACACTGAATTGTTTACATTGTTAAAAAAAAACGTGTATTTTATGGCTTGAAACAAGTAACAGTTTGGAGGGGAAGATGAAGTAGAAGTTACCATCACTCAGACATTCATTCTCATTACAACGGTTATATAGCGGCATGCGAAATATCAGCACAAGATGTACATGTACACCGGAGGGACAAACACTAAGTTCTGACTTAGTTATTAATTAAGTTGTAAGTTAGTTATCAAATCAGTTATTGACCATCGATGGTTAGACACCTTTTTCCTTATCAATGGGGTGCCTACAGTATAAGACTATTTATTGTGTGGGGATTGTGTTTAAAACTCTTTGGAAGATTGTTTAAATAAAAAAAAAAGAATCACTGCTGTCTGGTCAAACAGACATTTGTTTTCACAGATTTTTTTAAAGTCTTTTTTTTATTATTTCACCTGTAAACAATAATTTTTAAGACAAACTATTAGCAATTACAAAATAAATGTACAACTACCTAAACAATTGGAATTTTGTGGATAAGGGAACGAAAGAGCAAAAGGAAAACAGGAACAATCTGAAATCACCAGGGGGGGAGAAACATACAAAAAAACCCTTTGCACACCGACTCAGTTTTGCACCCTGATGGAGTTCTGAGAGACTACAGAGAAAGCTGGAGATGTTTTCTGATAATCAGTGAGCGCGTCCTCCTCTAAACGGAGAGAAGTGTTTTCTTTGCACAGCATCAGTACACTGTGTGAGTTATCTTACAAACATTATGAGGAATGCAGCTTCTGCAGCGTGAAGTGGACGGACTCAGGCTGGGGTCATCTAATGTGCATCTTACTGCTCCAAAAGAGTTCTCCTTCACTCAGTTCACTGCCTGACGTGTCCCACCCTCCCTCTTCTTTAGGCGCTTTCCTCTTGGGAGATTTCTGTTTGGATTCATTACGATTTTTTCCCTCTAGACTTATCATTCTTTTTATTCTTGTCTTTATCTCGTCCTCCAGAAGACTGTTGAAGGCAAGTTTGATATTGCCTGCATCCAAAGTGGTGGCTCTCTTGTCAGAGCTGATAACTGAGCCAAAGTCCTCAAAGCTGGTTCTGACCTCCACCAGGAAGCCCTTATCCTTTAAGATGTCTTTTATGATTCTCTTCTCATCATGATAACGAGCCTTGAGATCTTCCACATAGAACTTAAACAAGTCCAGAGGTGTAGAACAGGGTTGTCCCAGCATGTTACCGAAGCGAATGTCTGAACTGACGTTTGGATACATCTCCATCCATGCTGACATGGAGTGCAGCTGACCGTGGTCATGCAACTCATCCAGAAATTTCTGGAAAGACTCCCTGTTTTTGCGCTGTCTGCGTCTCTCTCTCAGCAAAAATTTCTGTTTCTCTTCTTCTTCTTCTTTCTCCAGAGCATGGATGTGTTCCTCAAAGCAGATCAGAGCATCCTCCTTATCCATGTTCTGTAGCTCTTCGTCCTCAGCAAATGTTTGGTTATCCAGTAGGTACTGCTGTGCCTCATACCAGGTGGTGCGGTATGTGACATTAGCCATGTTATCCAAGATGTTCTTCAGTGCCTCCCAGTTCCTCTTCCTCAGTTGCTTGACTTGTTCCTTCTCCTTCTTGGCCAAGTAAAAGAGAACATCTTTAGATGTGTCATTACTGGTCTGTGTCTCTGTTGGGGGTGTGTCCTTGGGTGATGTCACAGTTGCTTCATTGCCTCCCTCAACTCCCTGCACAGGCATCTGAGACAGCTGTTCTTCAGCAACACTTGTTGCCATGGTAGTGTCTGCCTCTGGAACAGCAGCAGGCACAGAGAGCACGGTATCTGTGTGTGCTGTGAGAGTCGGAGTGGGAGTAGGAGTAGTTCCAGGAGCTACGACATCCGCCGTCCCGTTCTCCTCTGCCTTTATCATTGCTTCTAGCTCCTCAAGTTCTTTAGGTTTAGTCCAGTGTGACTCTTTAGTCTGAGAGTTGTAGTAATAAGGCTTTCCAGTGTCAGACTTGTACTCCTTCCATGGACACTTGGACAGCATTTGCTCTGCAGGGGATTTTAGCTCATCTGGTTTCTCCCAGGTGGACTGCTTGGTCTCCGTGTTGTAATAATAGGTTTTGCCATCAGATTTGTGCTCTGTCCACACTAATTTCTTTTTAGGCTGCTCATGTGCGGGAGAGTTATTTACTGTTGTGTTAGTAGTTCCCGGTGCAGCAGTAGCAGCTGTATCCACAGGACTAACACCAGGCGGTCCAGTCGGCTGCAACGTCGCTGCTGGCATGCGTGGTGGCATCATTGGCGGCATCATGCCCGGCATCTGTCCAATTGGAGGAGCACCCATTGGAGGCATCATGGGTGGCGGAATCATCCCTCCAGGCATAGGAGTCATGTTGGGGGGTCTCTGACCCATCGGTGGCATTCCCATCGGTGGGAAGTGAGGTGGAATTCCAGACGGCCCCATAAAAGGAGGGGCTATAGCTGATGGCAGGACTCCAGGAAAAGGTGGTGCTTGGCTTTGGGCATTGCTTCCATCAGTAGACATGTTGACTTAGCATTTAGCATCCAAACTTCTCCGCCACCTGTTTTTGATATTTTTTTAAGAAACAAAATATTTCACTTGTGGTATTTCTTTTTTTTTCTCATTCAACCATGAGTGGCCAATGCAGTATAAGTGTTCTCCACTTGGAGGCACTTGGGTATATATTTCACTAGTTCACTATCAGCACTAAAAAACAAATGTCACATATTTATACCTGTATGTGTAGGAATGTGTAGGGGGTTGTAGAAACATTTTTAGATTACTCCCTAAATTCCTTTTACTATGTAAAGCCGCTTTGTGACAATGTCAGATTGTAAAAAGCGCTATACAAATAAAACTGAGTTGAATTGAATTAGTAATACAGGAGTATGTTTCTGCAGATGCTCCTGTCTGTAAGCCTTTGGAATCTTATACATCTCCTGTCCATGCTGAAGGATTCTCTCTCTCTACTCGTTGTTCTGGTCAGCTCTCACTCGTTTTCTTCACTCTGTCTCTGCATGTCCTTTAAAGCCCCTACTGTGTGTTTTCATATGATTATATTCTGTTTATGTTTTTTTAAATGGAAATGTTTTTTTTACTGTGCTTGTGTGGATGAGATTTATAAAGAATAAAGTATAAAAATACCTGTGTGTATGTGGTTCAGGAGGACTTGGACAAAGTGAGGTCCATAAAGCATCTTAACATTAAAAAAAGGATAACTTTTAGTTTTTCCTATTTTATTTCTATTTAAATTTAAATATATGGGATGCATATTCAAATTTCAGTGTGAAGGTGATTTTAGTGTCCTGAATAATTGATTAATTAACAGGCCACGTCATTTCCTGTGTTTAGAGCATGCTGAGGATGGAGTGATAAGGAAAAGTCCAGAAAGAGGTGATGAAAATCCTTCATGTCATCATTCATTATTTCAACCACTCTAACCTGTCTCACTGTCTCTCTAACCTCTTACTGTCTCTCTCTAACCTCTCTTACTGTCTCTCTAACCTCTTACTGTCTCTCTCTAACCTATCTCACTGTCTCTCGAACCTCTTACTGTCTCTCTCTAACCTGTCTCACTGTCTCTCTAACCTCTTACTGTCTCTCTCTAACCTCTTACTGTCTCTCTCTAACCTGTCTCACTGTCTCTCTAACCTCTTACTTTCTCTCTCTAACCTGTCTCAGTCTCTCAAACCTCTTACTGTCTCTCTCTAACCTGTCTCACTGTCTCTCTAACCTCTTACTGTCTCTCTCTAACCTGTCTCACTGTCTCTCTAACCTCTTACTGTCTCTTTCTAACCAGTTTCACTGTCTTTCTGACCTCTTACTGTCTCTCTTGAACCTGTCTCTCTGACCTCTTACTGTCTCTCTCGAACCTGTCTCACTGTCTCTCTTTAACCTCTTACTGTCTCTCTCTAACCTGTCTCACTGTCTCTCTAACTTCTCACTGTCTCTCTAACCTCTTACTGTCTCTCTCTAACCTGTCTCACTGTCTCTCTAACCTCTTACTGTCTCTCGAACCTGCCTCAGTCTTTCTGACCTCTTACTGTCTCTCTCGAACCTGTCTCACTGTCTTTCTGACCTCTTACTGTCTCTCTCGAACCTGTCTCTCTGTTTGTCTTCCTTTTAGCTCGTGGGAAGGTGGATCTGCAGGAGTATCTGAAACAGTGGCAGGAAGAGTTACAGAAGAAAGAGGAGAATATTAAAGACCTGCCCAGAATTAAACAGGTAGGCACACACACACACAATGACACACATGCAGAAACACACACACTCATATATATATATATATATACATACATATATACATATTTACACGCGCACATGTAATACACATGCTTCATGTATTTAAAAATAATATGTATGGCTGTGTGTGTGTGTGTGTGTGTGTGTGTGTGTGTGTAAGGCCGAGTTTGTTCTCTTGTCTAAGACTCTGTACAACATTTTCCATGGCGATGAGGAGGAGGAGCTTCTATATCGAGCCGTAGCCAGGGTAACCAGCTTGTTGTTGCGAATGGAAGAGGCAGGGCGGAAACTGCAGAACAGCCCATCAATACCATCTCCACAGGCCATACCTTCACCATCACAGGCCACACCCTCAGCCCCACAAGAACCCAGAAAAATTTCCCCTCAGACACCCAGCTCTCTGCACACTGACCCCTCCCTTTCTCCTGATGCAGGCTCTGCCTCTTCAGCTACAAGCAGCCCTACAGGGACAGGCAGCTCAGCTAAGACCACACCCCCAGACACGCCCTCTCCAGATGGGGGCAGGGAATGGAGTTTCTCATTTGAACAGATTCTTGCCTCGTTACTGAATGAACCGTGTGTCGTCACCTTCTTTGAGAGGACCACAGATACAGATAAACTCATCACACACGCACACACACACCAGCTCTCACACACACACTGAACACACACACACACCAGCTCTCACACACACTGAACACCCATGCACACACCAGCTGTCACACACAGACTGGGCACGCACACATGCGTACACACACCAGCTCTCACACACACTGAACACTCATACACACACAAACACTCACACAAGCTCACACACACTAGCTCTCACACACACACACACTGAACACACGCAAACTTTCACCCACACACACAAACTCGCACTCACACAAACACACACCAGCTCTTACAAGCACACACTCGTGCACACACACATACACACACCAGCACTCACTATCAACTCTCTCTCTCACAAACACATACACAAGCTCTCCCTCACACACTGAACACATGCACACTCTCACTCACATATACACACAAGCTTTCATTCTCACATTGACTACACACACACACCTTCACTTACACACACGCACCAGCTCTCACATACATACTGAACACGCACACTAGCTCTAACACACACACGCAAATAATAAGGAATATGAAATAGTTGCAAAATTATTGATACCTCTTGAACTTTTCCACATTTTGTCACGTTGCAAACACAAATGTAAACATATTCTATTGGGATTTTATGTGAGAGACCAAAACAAAGTTGAGCAGAACTGTGAAGTGGAAGGTTTTCAATATTTATTACAAATCAAAATCTGAAGAATGTTTTCTGTAATCTAACCCTGCTTCAAACTTCACAACAGCTTTTTCCCAAGCTCTCTGGTGTGTTCCTCTGGCTTCATGATGCTGTTTGTTCACTAATGTTCTCTAACAAACCGTAGTGTCTTTCACAGAACTGATGTATTTATACTGAGATTAGGTTACACACAGCTGGACTCTTTAATAATAAGGAGACTTCTCAAGGTGGTTGCTTGCACTGGATTTTATTTAAGAGGAAAGGGGGCTGAATACAAATGCACACCACACTTTTTAGATTTAAAAAAAAAAACATTTTCCTTCCACATCACAAGTATACACCACTTCATGTTGGTCTATCACATAAATAAAATGCATTTCTGTTTGTGTGTGTGTACCATGACAAAATGTGGAAATGTTTAAGGAGTATGAATAATTTTTCAAGTCACTCTGGATATTGAACCTGTGTATAAATCAGTTCCTGTGATGTTTAACAGGTTCACAAACTTTACTTTAAGGCATAAACATTTACATTCATGAATATGCAAATTAAGTACTGTAATTTAAGAGCCTAGCTAATGGGAGTTTAGTGTCGTTAGGCATTTTGTTTCATTGTGTGTGTGTGAGAGAAAGAGAGAACTTGCACTCTATTTCTCATGCTAAAATATTAAAAGGGATGTGTACAGTACATACATGCATATATATCACTGTATACAAGTCGCTCTGAATAAGGGCATCTGCCCAATGCCATAAGTGTAAATGTAAATAAATACGTAAATGACCATATTGCTGATCACAAGTCAGAGATCTGAATAGGATAATTGTGACGTGATCAGGGCGAATCAGGGCCTGGATTGTCTTTGGATGATTGTGTTTGGTTAAAATTAGCATAATGCGTTTCTGATGTCTTAAAGTCTGTTCTGTAAAATGTCTGTGATAGCTTTGTTTATTACAAACTGTTGCATTTATCCACACGCCTGTGTGTGTGTGTGTGTGTGTATACATGATGGAAGTCAAAAAGTTCTAAAATATATTCCAATTTCAAAAGGTGCCCGATTTGATTTTAATAATTAAAACCTGTTCAGACTTGTCTCTGAGAAATCATGAACAGCTGTGGGTTTCATATCTTTTTCAAGATAGGTGAAAGGTATTGTTTATGATTGGAGTAAACCATTTAAGGAGGGTAGGGAAATGCTCCAAGATGGCCCTTGGGAAGTAGGATCTTCCACTACAAAAAGTCAAACTCATGGAAGGAGCCTGCTGAATCACAGTGCAATCATCAGTGACGTTGAAATCTCGTAAAACAAAGCGTAGCGAAAAGATTGACTAGCTGATAGTGCTGACCTTTCTTTAGCACTTTTAACCAAAATTGAATCAAATGAAACCAATTTTTTGAATAGTGTGTTACTGGAGATAAAACCTGGATTTAACAACATGACCCAGAAAGTAAAATTCAGTCAATACAGTGGCGCCCCGGGAGGAAAAGCTGCTCAAAGCAGAGAAGTCGTTTCAAAAGGTTACAGCGAGAGTTTTCTGTGATTCAGAAGAGTAATCTTAATTGATTTTCTAGAAGGACAGAGAACAGTTTCTGCTAGCTATTTAAAGGAGTTTGAGAAACTGAAGACTGCACTGGTCAAAAAACACTGAGGGAACCGCCAAATTCTCTTCCACCACAATAACGCACTGTTAGGGCTATCTGATTCCTGTTCCCAAAACTAAAAACATTTCAGAATAACCCAGTTTCAGTCCTTAGAGGTGGCAAAAAAGTAGGTTATGACCTGGGGTGAATGACGGGCCAGAAAATTCTGCAAAGAAGGAATATACTAATGGAAACAGCACTGTTTAGACTTGAGCGGGAGATATGTAGAGAAATTGCTTTATTTTTCAATTTGCCTTCAACTTGTATATGTGTGTGTGTATATATATATATGATATATATATAATGATATAACATGATTTGTTATTATTGTTTATGTAAATGAGTAAAATTAAATCCTGAATAAAGGTCAGAATGTTTGTGTTTGGAAACTGATCCACAGCTCATTCTGAATAATATGTGTAATTATTGTAGATAAATGAGAAGAGAAATAGATGACCAGACAAATCTGCAGCCAGGCAGAAAGATGAGTAATGTTGAGTGTTTGAAGGAAAAAATATTTCAGGTCATCCGGGAATAGCGCATTTCCCATGATTCACCTCCGACTTCTGACCCTGCACCTGTCAGGATACTTATAGAACAGGCGTGGATGAGGTGTGTCCCGTTCTGTTTCTTCTTGTGCGGAGTGATTATCATGAAGTACATTAAATCATCTCATCAAATTTGAGACCTTTAGGAGCACTTGTGAGAGGAGGGACTGTACAATTATCACTACAATAAATTCTATGCCAGATTTATGTCAGAGCTGAGAGTTGTGTGTTTACTGCATTCACACTAAGTTGTAACTTGCAATTCCTCATGTTCTACCAGTAACAAATAAAAATGCTGCATCAACTTAACACCTTGGGGTAGTCTTTAGAGTGACATAATATCAACATTGTTCTCTGATTTCAATCGTGTTTATACCAACATAAGATTTGGATCAGTTTATTCTCACACGGTGTTTATTAAAATCTGTAATGTTAAAAAGCTAATTATCGACATTCGTGTTATCATTAAGCTTAAACAGCCAGCTTGTCGGGATACTAATAAATGTTGTCTGCTTACTAGCTGTTGCTAACACTACTGGCTATTTCCCACTAGCTGGCCTGTTGCTGGTTGGCTTATTGCAAAACTACTGTTGTTGTTATTGTACAGTTTCAGTCCAAACTGTTGCCTGAATATTTGAAGGTCGCTGCAGTGGAATAGGACCAGTAGATTTAGAGATATTTCATATATAAGTACTAAAATGTAACTTAAATGATTTGACTGATTTAAACCTTTTTAACTGGGGAGTCTATTATAGATAGTATCTATACAACTTTGTGTTATGATTTGTGCAGTTGTTATACTGTGTTTGCAGCATCAAGAGATAAAGAGAAAATGATCTGGTCCTTTGTGTGTGTGTGTGTGTGTGAGTGAGTGAGAGACTGGTCAATGAATGGGTGAAGATCTACTTGAAACTCAAATTTTATTAAGAAGTGTACAACACTGAAAGATGATTGGCTCAGACTGCAGTGGTTACCATAGCAACAGTACACATTTTAAACACCAATAATGTTTGGGAATTCATTAAGTTTCAATTTAAATACAATCAAAAATAAACTCACTGCCCAACAACCAAATTACACATCATATCAAGAAGAAGAAGAAAAAGAAGAGCACTTTGACGTTACTCGTAAAGCCCCATTAGCATCACAGCTAATACTGATCTGAGTGCTTATGAAGTAGAATGAATTCTTGCAGGTAATTAGTATGCAATCCTGGTAAAAAAAAAAAGATTTTACTAATATATTAATATAAAATATTTTGGACAAATTAGCAGCAAGATAGCTACTAGTAGCATAAGATAGCATGTTAGCAGCATGGTAAGCTTTAGTAAACTTTATCACAAATACCACAAATATTGTAAACTAGAACAAAAACTTTCAGTATAAATGTGCTAGTACCAAGTTAAAAGTCTGTTTATTAAAAGAATAAAAACCGTTTGTACACTTAAAGTAAATCTATTTAAACTCCAGTTTGGGCTCCTGAGTGGCACATTGACAAGGTGCCGAGATCGCAAGTTTGAATCCAGATTGATTCCACAGCCATCCGTGACTGAGCTAATAGGCCGAGCTCTGGGGAGGGATGGCATACGGTCTCTTCCCTGTCACTCACAGCGGTCACCTGCCAATCATGGGCGTCCGTGAGCTAATTCGTACGTTGGGGGCGGATGGCGCTTTCCATCCGAGTGTAGTAGACCGCCCCCAAATATGCATAAGTTCGTAAAGTGGCAGGTCACGCAGTGGACACCTGCGTGCTTACACCCCTCTCTGGTTGGTGGTGGTGGTTTGATTGGAAGGCAATACTTGATGGGTGGGAATAGGATATGACTAAAATTAGGGGAGAAAATGAAAAAAATATTTTTGTACATTTATTAATTAAAAAATAACCTCCAGTTTATCCTGAGCAGTGACCAAAAGTCCAAATAACGACATGCTGTAGATGGAAACAGTTTATGAATTACTGCTTTAATACAACACTATAAACAAATTATTTTAAGGGAAATCACACATCAATAATAAAAAAAAAAAAGTTGACCCTCCTGAAAAATCCAGTTTAATCTGAGCAGCTTCCAAAAGTCCAAAAATTGTGATCTGATCAATCACTTTTACAGTTTACCGTTTACTGAATAAAACTATCCAGAAACACAACGATGCCTTAGCATCAGTTATTTAGAAATGATTTTCATGGACAGTATTTAGTGGTGTATGGAACAGCTGTAAGCTGCTCAGATGGAGTCAGACTTTTAAGTGGTGTAATACTAATGAAAATATTAGCAGTACCGTACATTCTGCTAAAATAGTACAAACACTAATACATTAGCATTGTCTTGAATCCTGCTGCAGTTGAATAAAGGCTAATGAGGCAGTGGTGACTCGGTGGTAGGGTGTAAGTAGTCTTGAATTTGAAGTTGTTTTTTCTATTTTATGTAATTTTTTTCTTCCTCAAATCTTCAGATCGTCCAGCCTACTTTTGTTGTTGCTATAGCGACTAGCATAGCTTGGCCTGCGCTGGTAATATGGTGATCCAGGGGCGGAGCTTGATGTTTTCTTCACCCTGGTTTCATCAGGTTTGTTTTCCACAGTGTTAGGTTTGGTCTCTGTGGTGATGCGCTCTACGGCAAGATTGTCAGTGTTCTGCTTGTGGGCGGAGCGACTACCGTACGCAGGAAACGATCCATCAGCTTCTGGCAGTTTGTACTGATGCTCAGGGGGTGGGGCATGGGTGGGGAAATAGGGGTAACTGGCAACAAATGGAATGACTGCTTCTTCACTGGGCGTTTTGGAGGATGAGTCAGAAAAAGAATGGTGAAATCGGAGACCTTGGCGGCACTTGGTAAAGCCAAGGTGGTACATCTCCACTAAATTGAGGAGAAGTGACAAACATGCTACAGCTAGCATGAACAGGATGAAGATGGTTTTCTCTGTAGGGCGCGAGATGTAGCAGTTTACAGTATTGGGACATGGCCAGTTACTGCATGTGTACATGGGCTTGAGCTCAAAGCCATACAGGAAGTACTGCGCCACCAAGAAACCCACCTCCAGCAGCGTTTTAAAAATTACATTTAACACATATGTGCGAAGCAGCGCCCCCTGCAGCTGGATCTTCCCCTGTTCATCTCGAATAGTTGCTGTGACCTTCCGTGCTTTCCCAGAGCCATCCTGTTCCAGACGCTTATGTTTATCTTCCATGCGCAGCAGGTGTAGGATGTGTCCCAGGTATATAAGCGTGGGCACAGACACAAAAATGATCTGCATGACCCAGAAGCGAATGTGCGAGATAGGGAAAGTGCGGTCGTAGCAGACATTTTGACAACCAGGCTGCTTGGTATCGCAAGTAAAACCAGACTGCTCATCACCCCACACCTTCTCTGCTGCTGCACCCAGAACCAGGATCCTGAAGATGAAAAGCACAGAGAGCCACACTTTTCCCACCACAGTGGAGTGCTCCTGAGCACTCTCCAACAACTTCCCCAATGAGCTCCAATCCCCCATGACTATCCACAGAGAGAGAGAGAGAGAGAGAGAGAGAGAGAGAGAGAGATCAGAAGAGTGAAAATGAATCAGTAGAGTTTTTTTATACACACACACCAAAAAAAATTAACAATACCTGCACACAACACCTACCCACTGAGCTCTTGACTGATGGTATACTTGGTCTGTGTCCTGACAAACCAGTATAAGAATATATTCACAGATAATGACTTTAAAGCAACTTCTGTAAGTCGCTCTGGATAAGAGCATCTGCTAAATGCTGTAAATGTAAATGTAGAGTGAGTGATAATGAATCATTCATTCATTCATTCATCTTCTGAACCGCTTATTCCTAATTAGGGTCGCGGGGAGGCTGGCGCTGGTACACCCTGGACAGCTCGCCAGGCCATCGCAGGGCCAACAGTCACACAACCATTCACACTCACACTCACACCTAG
>JAOUQZ010000047.1:15091957-15121991 GCA_028564935.1 Neosilurus hyrtlii | reverse complement strand
AACAGCCCTATCTTTAGATCAAAGGTGCTGGCTGTAGATTCAGTACGATTTAAATTTATGTTAATAAGATTACTAAAGCAAACTCTCTGAGTTTTTTTTACATTTTTGTTTAGTTCGGGGAACAGACACAGTCACAGACTACAACCACATCCCAAAGGAAACAGGGGACATGGAATCCGAATGGGCCATGTTTCGTGTTTCCATTATTGAGGCAGCAGCCCATAGCTGTGGAAGGAAGGTCATCGGTGCCTGTCGTGGCGATAACCCCCAAATCTGGTGGTGGGCACCTGTGGTAAGGGAGGACCGTCCAGCTGAAGAATGAGGCCTATCAGGACTTTTTGGCCTGTGGGACTCCCGAGGCAGCAGGCAGGTACCAGCAGACCAAATGTGCTGCAGCCCTGGCTGTCGATGATGCAAAATCTCAGGTGTGGGAGGAGTTCGGTGTGGGCCTGGAAAGTGACTATCGGTTGGCTTCGAAAAGGTTCTGGACCACAATTCAACATCTCAGGAGGGGGGAGCATTTCTTCACAAATACTGTCCACAGTGACCTTCAGCTCTCATTGGATCGATTCACAGCTGAGTGGGAAGCGGCTGGGATAAGAATTAGCACCTCCAAGTCCGAAGCCATGGTTCTCAGCCGGAAAAGGGTGGCATGCACCCTCTGGGTCAGGAAAGAGGCCTTGCCCCAAGTGGAGGAGTTCAAGTATCTCAGCGTCTTGTTCACGGGTGAGGGAAGGTTGGAACGGAAGATCGACAGGGGGAGGCTTTGTGCAAGCCTCTCCAGCTCAAAACATTATCATGAATGGACAGGTTGTTCTCAGTTTAAACTTATGTGCCCGAGTGTTGTGCAGAGATAGTTCTGCTTATGAATAGAGTCTGTATCACCCCACGGTCACTCCAAAATTCTTTCCTTTCAAGACCACGTTTGGCTTATTGGTATTTCAGAACTGCGGGATGACTCCCATGCTGTTCAGCGCTGAGCTGTGAAATATCTACACTGTGGGTAAGTCCTCTAAAAGTACTGTTTTTTGGGGTAATTGATCTCTGAGTACTGTGTCGAGGCTGTGATCAGGAAAAATCAAGCACTGAGGCTCGTAGAAAGGAGATTCTGGGAATCTCCGTAAGTAAGTCAGCTGCTGAGTACGGTGGCCAGGAAGTGCAAAACAAAAATACACTTTCAGAAAACAAAAATACATTTTCAGAAAACAAAAATACATTTTCAGAAAACAAAAATACATTTTAGGAAAACAAAAATACATTTTCAGAAAACAAATATACATTTTCAGAAAACAAAAATACATTTTAGGAAAACAAAAATACATTTTCAGAAAACAAAGATACATTTTCAGAAAACAAATTTACAGACGACTGCCTTCTTACGGAAAGGAAATGTACCAAATGCCAGAAGTGATGACATGAGTTACTTAGTCTGTTCTGGCCGGAAGTGAACAAATGTAATTATTGAACTGTGTTAGGAAATGAATGACTTGTTTTTTAGCTGATATATTTATGTAAGACGATGAGGCTGTATCGCTATTAGGAATATTTTTCTCACCAAACAGACAATATTTCATGTGAAATAATGCAGCCTCACAACTCGAAAGTGAAGGAAAGACATTCATCCTCGTTAAAGATCCACAGCCTCCAACCCAAACATTCAATATCAACATGTGTGATTAGTACAAACAGATATCGTCTTAACATTGGTTTACTGCTGTAATATTAAATAAACGAGACAAACAGGAAGCCTTGATAAAGAGGATAAATGGGGTGTTTTCTCGGCGGAGAGGTGGCGATATCAAGGCTTCCTGTTTTTCCCGTTTATTACAATTAATACAAAAATGTATTTTTGTTTTCTGAAAATGTATTTTTGTTTTCTGGAAATGTATTTTTGTTTTGCACTTCCAGGCCACCATAAGAAAGAGATTAAATGAAGGATTAATAATTTCTTTTAAGTCAATGTTCCAATTTTTGGCAATATATTTATTGTATAAATATTGTAAAATTTATCATTGAGCTAAGTCAAACTACAGATTCCGGTGATAATAAGAGCCTTTAATCTGCATAAAATCATATAAAAAATGTTTTTATACAATATACAATGTAACAAGATGAGGTGCACATGTAACATGCACATATAAACATTTATGATAAACCTCATGTGGTTACTGCAAGACCATCTACTCCAGTGATTGTCCTCTTCTCAACTTCCATTAGTTTTTCTTTTTTCTCTCTCACTCTCTTTGTTTGCCTCCTTTCTACCTTCAGCTTCACCCTTTCTCTTTATTGACTCTCTTCTCATTACCTGGTGTGGAAGATAGTTTGTTGGCAAAGACAATCACGTCTCTTCACTCCATCATCCCTGCCCTCTTCTCTTAGTTCCGAATCTAAGCCAGTGGTTTGTTTGGAACCATGCTGAGGAGTAATTTAGGAAAACTTTAGGGTTTACACAAGTGAGTAGGAGAAATAAACCCCAGCCCCATGGCACTCTTTGACTCATTACCAAACCCATCTGGGGCAAAACAACTTCAGTTAGTGCAAAATCGTGCCTCACAGTCTGGCTTTAAGGAGGAAATAAATCTCATGTTGGGATTTCAAGGCTGGAGCACAGAGCACTGCACGAACAGAAAAAAAAACAGCTGCAATTTACGGAGAGTAACAACAATCCCTAACTAAGTGCAGCACATTGATCAAAAGATGCACGTATAATATGTATAGACTGGTGTGTGCTGTGTGAGCATGGCTTAGTGGGTGAGCATGAGAGGGATCCTGGCTAGGGCTTGGAACCTGCTGTGGGTGTCTAGACTTGGCCAAGGACAATCTCACACTGACCTTGGTAGTCATGGAGTACAAACAGAGTATAGCACATGGTCAAATAGTTTTCTCCAGTTATTCACAACCTGCTAGTCTAACACTACAAGCAGCCATTTAATAGCGAGACAGACGCAAATGAAAACCCAAAAATCATTTGCTATTTCTGAGAAATATGTTGGTGCCAAGATGACAGGACACAAAAAATGGAGGTCAGTATAAAATTATGAGCAAATAAACATTTATTTGATGATTTATTAAACACAAATGAAAACCTGCCCCTGGGTTAGTCACTAGGTACCAGGAAGTGCCTCGGAATTTCTCAACTAGAACATATGAGATATTTATCTGAGTTCTTTTACAGTCCATTGCCTTTGAAGGGCTCTGATTCACTGGTCTAAAGACTATCAGCAGTGTTCTTCTGCTTGACTTTCCCCCAACTAAAATGAGCACAACGTACTGCAAAGAAAAAAATGCTTCCATCACCAGAAAACTTTGGACCCTCTGAGCATGCCCCTAAATGTCAGCTGTAATTATTTCCCCTGGAAGCTGCACTAATCTATGAGATCATCAGTGAGAAAGGAATGCTCTTCACACTGAGCTCATTAAAATCATGCAATCAGAGGAGTAGTATATAGGAATTAGGGGGGTGAAAACTTAATGATAAGGATTCATTTCACATTAATGTCACTGTATATACAACACATCCAGAAATTCACATTCCGATCTGACCAATTCTCTTCACATATACACATATACTTATATTGTATAACCTTTATAAACATCAATGTTATAAATATTTCTCAACTTCTTCCAGATGTTCTGCTCTTCACTGCTAAAAAAAAACACCTGCAATACACAGGACGCTTGTCTTTAATCATTAGCAACATAAATCATGAAGTTGCAGCTTTTTGGATATATTGTTATCGCGGCGTTACATGGCTGATCTCTTCAGATTCATGTTTGTCATTAACAGATTCTGCTTTAATGGTTTCTTGACAAATACTATTACTACTTTACTTACTAAACCATGAACTTCATTCACAACCATACATAAAATTAACAAAATATGGTAATAGATGTACCATTGTTTTGTGTACTAATTTATATATGCATAAATGATTGCTAAGTACACTTACATTTCCTATTTATTCCACATCCACTGAGAAAATAAATCCACATAAAGTAAATGAGAAGAAATCCATTTACAACACGCAACTACAACCCCTTATTTCTGCCAAAGTGAATACTGAAAACATTTAGCCTCATTTCAGGATTTTGCTAAATAATCACTGCAAACAGTCCAGTTGAGGGAATAGTGTACAAGTCATTGTGGGCTTTGCTTTACTGATAAATGAAACAAAAGTTAACTAATGCAAGTGCCTTTAGCTTGTTCATTCTTAACAAAAACCCTCCAACAATTAGTATAAATATTCATTATCTTTTAAAATATTTGTATGGTGTATTCATGTTGTTGATCTTTTATCACCAGCATTAATAAACGTTGTAAATAAGGGTATTTAAGTAAACCATAATGTTATAACCAAGACTTCTGATTTAGCATTCAGCCATCACGAACCTTTACATTTACACATAGCTCTCTGAGGTGTGAGTCCAAAATGTGAAGTGCACTCTTGGGGCAAAGGACTAAAGTTGGTTAAGGTATGAATGATAGAAACATTTATTTTTCTATACCTCACTCTGAAGAGGACTTATGCACATAAAACCCAGCACTTTCACTCAAAGTAGCATGGTGGAAAAAATTTAATCCAGAAGGTTGCTCTGTTCTGTTACATAAAAATTTCCACCACATACATCAGAAGAATCAGTTGAGCATTTAATATCACACTGGCTGGTTGACAGTGAACACCTGGAGGAAATAATACCAAAATTCAAACACTCTACTTATGCTTAATGAGATGATTTCAGACAGCAAACAAAATACTGAGGTCTATGAAAATGCCAAGCTAAGTGCAGATAAATGGCATGACCTCAGGTTTCTGTGTGTGGAAACGAGAAAACCGGTTAATCAACAACCTATTAAGTCTTTCACATTCTCGATAACACACTTCTCAAAATACCAGTTTCCTCTGGGGTGCCATAACAGATCATGAGAGAGATGCCCCTGTGTTTCCTGCAACAGATCTTGAGCTATTAAAATTAGATGTGTGGAACGACCCCTGTGCAGATGCCGGCTGGATGATGGCTATGAACAGATGCTGCAGGAAGGCTCTGCTGCCCAGCCTGTGACAGCCATGACAGCATACAGGCATCATCCCAAGCCAAGTTAGATGAAAGTCAACGTTTCTTATGCTGATGTTTTACTGCCACTTCTTCAATCATTTCAATGTGATGAAAACTAATTTAGCATCATTTCACATTTTTAATGTGAGTTCAAGATGATCATTTATGGATTTTATTTTGCTGCCTGTATGTCAGTGTACTTCTAAACAAAAGAAAACGGTTCAGTTCTCTTACTGTCAGATCGTCAGATAGACCGGATCTGACCCAAACAATGGAGTGTGTGCTTGTGTCCATGTGTGTCTTTTTAGAAGCAGAGAGAGAAACAAGATGACACTGACAAATCTCTGCACCCCTCTCTGTACCACTCTCTTCTTTCACACTGCGCTATCTCACCTGACAACACCTTTAACCAACTCTGCACTGTCACACAAACAATTGCTCAGTCTGTCTCACATGAGCTTCTTTTCTTCTCTGTGGCAGATATTTGCCTCTGCTTTAAAATGCTCATCATCACAGTTTTAGGGGTTCTTAGTGAAGAGGCAGAGAGAGAGAGAGAGAGAGAGAGAGAGAGAGAGAGAGAGAGAGAGAGAGAAAGAGAGAACAACCATTACAAAGGTCCAAATTAGCAGATAAAGATCAAAGCCTTCAGCCCTCTGCCAGGTGCAGAACACACACACACACACACACTCACACACACTTTTTGAGCCTGTATGACCAGACGTGGTCATAACCATATTCATGGAGCAGGTGAATAAAATGGAATAAATTGGTTGAGTGGATGTGCACTCCCTTCTTATTGTTCTTACCACATATTTCATGAATAAAAAAACAACACAGTTCTGTTTTACACATTATTCACTTAATGCTGACTCATTTAAGCCTATTAAAATAAAAGCCTATTTTTGCCATGTTCATATTTATTATTGACAATGTATATATTTAACCAGGTCTGCTAATTAACTTAAAATTAACTTTAAAACTTAAAATTGCATGTCAGCTCTTAGATCTTGTTTTTTTTTTTTTTTTTTTACAAATGTGCAGAAGGTTTTAAAGCCAAAAAAGAAAATAATCATAATTATAATATAATAATGGCCAGCACAGTGGCATAGTGGTTAGCATGTCTGTCTCACAGCAAGAAGGTTCTGCAACCTTAGTAGGATTAAGGGCTTCAGCAAATGAATGAATGGATAATATAATAATTAAAAATAAGGCACCATTTCAGTGGACTCTTCAGGCGATTTGCTGTTTACTCCTTTAAGCTAAATTTTTTCTATGATTAAATTTAATTTGCAGTTAAGTCAAATAATATACATATGATAAAATAAGTGACAAGAATGCATCTAAAAATGATCACTTTGTATATCATAATTATGAGCTACTGTGTCTTAATAATAGCTTACTATATAATAAGCAGCTGACAAGCTGTCAACTGGCCCCAAAAGCAAACAATCTTTGTGATGAAAGCTTGTGCTGGCAGTGCTTTTTTCTTCATTTAATTACTTGTGCAATGATTGACGGTCTGACATATATGGCATACTCTTTTGTTGTTCATAACTCAGTATGAATAGATTATTAATTCATTTCCAAATCACCTAATTTTACTAGGGTTGCAGGGAGGCTGGAGCCTATCACAGCTGACTCTGGGTAAAGGTGGGGTACACCTTGACTGTCACAGGACAAACACACAATCATTCTGGGCAAAGGCGGGGTACATCCTTACCATTGCATGACCACCACACAACCACTCACACCTAGTGGTGGAGGTATTTTAAATGTGCTCTTCTGGGATTTTCACACATACATGAGAAAAAAAAAAGCGAAAGAAAAAAGTAAGTAGCAGTTCTGTGTGTTGAACAGTGCACCTAGATTAACCAGCAGATTATTTCAAGACAGATAAGCTATAATAACTGAAAGATTCACTCTTTACAATCAAGAGGAGCATAAAAGCATCTCATCATTCATTCATCTATTCATTAATTTTCACTCATTAAATTTCTGAACCACATAATACTAATTAGGGTCGTGGGGAGGCTGGCGCCCATCTCTCTCTGGGTGAGGGCAGGGTACTCTGGGTGAGGGCGGAGTACACCCTGGTCCAAAGTCGGCTGGGATGGCCACCAGCATCCCTGCGACTCTGATTAGGATTATGCAGTTCAGAAAATGAATGAATGAATGAATTTCTCTTTGTATCTCTCTGTACCTCATTTCAGGGTGACTCCATACGTCATGCACCACAGAAAGCTCTCAGAGAATGCTTAGTGTGCGGTGACAGTGGAAAGCAGCAATTCCCAAAGGTAAAGCAAGCAGCATCTTAGAGACATTGCAATCAGGATGTTAAATCATATAAGAGCTTTGGTGTTATTTAATGCATCTCATTTAGAAACAGAAGGTTTATTATCCTACTAAGGCTGAGGTGAGACTGGAGCCTATCTCAGCCAACTCTGGGCGAGGTACACCCTGAACTGCTCACCAGTCCATCACAGGGCTAACACACACACACACACACACACACACACAAACACACAACCATTTACACTCACACCTAGGCACAATTTGGAACAGCCAATTAGCCTAATGTACATGTCTGTGGATTGTGAAAGGAAACCAGAGTACCTGGAGGAAACCCAGGTAAGCACATGGAGAACATGCAAATTCCACACAAAAACACTCACGTCAACCCTGGGACTTAAACCCATGACCTTCTTGCTGTGAGGCTAATGACTACCTCACCATGCTGCCCTCAAACCAAATTCAAATCAGTTAAATTGTAGGGGTGTCAGTAACATATGTTCATTTGGGCAAAACAAAGATCCATGCAGAGTGCTAAATGGAGCCTTTAAATTAGGAGCCAGGGGCGGTCCGGCTTAATCACCTCTTCTGTGAAACCCATAATTTTATTAAGGCTTTTATAAAAGTTTATTTTTAAGCATCATTTTTATAAATAGGTTTTTTATTTTGTCTTTTTTTCATATGTTATTTACTAACTTATTAAGAATTTAATAATGCATGCAGCCATGGGATATTCAGTCTAAACCCGGGTACAATATTTCTGTATTTAAATACAGAAAGTAATTGTCTGGCATCCTTGGTGGTCTTGGCACTGATGGGAATTTGATGGCTCTGCTTGACATGTCATCAAATGAAAAGTAATAAAAGGGTTTATGAGTTGATCTGGGAGTGATTCAGCAGGTAATAAGAAGCTGGTGTGATTATCATTATCAGTTAGTGGTGGCATGATGCATTTCAGTACAAGGACAGATAATATCCTCACATCATCACTGTCACTCTACCAGTGACAAGTGTATTTCATAACACATGAGCTGCATCAAGACAGCCAGGAGTTTGGAAAGACTTTTTGAACGTTTTGAATTAAACCAAACACAGCATCTAAAACCATTACAAGTAAATGAGTTCATATATCTTATAAAGGGACATGGTAATGTTATAGAACTCCTATAGTGCTATCAGAGAGTAATTGTGTGTGTGTGTGTGTGTGTGTGTGTGTGTGTGTGTGTGTGTGTGTGTGTGTGTGTGTGTGTGTGTGTAGGCAGACAGAGAAAATGCCTCAGGCAAACAGACTGTTCAAATGGTTTAGTAAAAAATGCATGGCTTATGTTCTTGCACAGACCAGCCAAGTTTCAGCTTTTCCCGAAGCATGAGAAAACAAAATGGGAGCAATTGGTGTCTTTTTGCTCCCACTCCGCACACCATGAAGGACAGGGCTATAAATGCCATGAGCTTAAAACATGTAAATAGCTAGCAGGCTGAACTTTGTTAACCTCACACATAGAGACTTTAGTAGACTAGAGGTGTTTTTTTTTACCTGCCCCACAACTTTTAAATGTGCTAATCAGATCCCTGGGGCAGATTAAATGAAGTCTTATCAGCTCTGGAAACTGTTTTGTGGCCAGAATTTTGAAAAACCAAAATCTTTTTTGGACAAAAGGTATCTAATATTTTTTAGAACGTGATCTCAATTATATTTTGACTATTTGCTTCTTGCTTTTCTCATCCGTCTCTGTTGTGTGTTGTAGAATGGCACTGTGCATTTTCAGACACACATATTGCCCACTGGGGCATGGCTCATTTTTACCAGGATCATATCTGTCGCGTTGCCATGACAATGCGACAGGTCACTTACAAAGAACACACACTTTTTCTGTGTGTTTCATTGCGTAGTTTCCCCACCAGAATACCTTTAATCTCCAGAGCCATCAGCTGTGTCTGTTCCCAAAGTCCCACATGAGCTGGACTATTAGATCTGATCTGTGCCACAGTACAGAGGTGCTGCCCTTCACAGACACACTGAAATATAGATGAACTAAAGCATAAACATGGATTACAATCATAAACTAACAGGGTTATAATTATACTTTGCTCAGCTATCACTGCCTGCAAGGCACCAGGACTCATCATGGTGTTTGCTCGGTTGTAAACATGCACCTTTACAAACAGAGAAGAGCGGATTTATCACACTGAAGGGACTGCATTAGTGGCAAAAGCAATTAACTGTTTTTAATCACCCCTTATTAGAGAGCCAAAATTGCCACGAAACAATTTATCTTAAATAACAAAATGAGGGGTTGTGTAGCAAGTATGGTGTCTGTGGAACTTCATGTTCTCACAGCCAGACTGAAATTAATTTCATGATCAATATTGCACTGTCTGGCATTTTTTTGCCCAATTAATCAGAACAGTCTGAGCTGGCCGTAGCCCTGTCACAGGTCCCTAAGGTTAATACATTTTTACCTGATCTATTGACAACCAGAAACAAACAAGATAGGCGTTAAGAGATTAAATCTAATAATTAGTCATGAAGGCTGTACTTCTGCTTTATGCCCAGCACTGTTAGCTCTTCAAATTACATTTATGGAAAATAAATAAACAAATAAAGGAATCACTCCTTTTATTTCAGCTATAGAAATTCACAAATCATGGTTCCCCTTGATTAACTCTTATCTCTGTGTGTGTTTTCTCTCTTTTAGGTTTCCATGATGATGTAACTGCACAGATAATCGGTATTTATTGTTTTTCATTCCATGAAATCTTGTTTCAGCTCACAGCACCTTATTGACATTATGGTGAAGAAGCTATCTAAACTGAAACCCCAATAAAGTTACTAAAGTTACAGAAAGCAGGAATATATTACTCTTTATCAATGTTTATAGAAATGGAAGAAGAATTAGACTAAACTCATATTGATGCCACATGTGCATTGACATTTAAGCAATGTATCTCTAAGCAAAAATGCACCTTTTTCACAGAACTGAGACCTATGTCTATGACTGGCTTTGTCATGACGCAACCTGGAGCTGTCAGTCAAAATTGCACTTATCGACCAATCAGGCATGATCTGGGCTTGAGCCCAAAGATTATTTCAGCTCTAATCAACACCCATGGGAGGAGCTGCTGCTGATGTCCTGAATACACAAACCTTGTACATCACCAGCCCTGCATCATAAACTAATATTGGGCAGTGCCTGTCACTTTTAGAACAGGGTTCTAATACATTTTTAAATAGTTAAGAAATGTTTAAACTCAATTTGGTGCATTTAATGCTTTGCTTTTCAGAAAAATCCTAAAGTTCTAAAATAATAGTTTCTGTTATGTAGGTTTAGAGTTTGTGTAGGTTTTAGGGTTTTTCAGAACCCACGCAGATTTCTTTCTACATGTACTCTTTAACCCCTTACAACCATGCCTTATTTTATTCTACCTAATTTTAAAGCATATTACTTAGAAACTACTATGAATTTTTTAGTAGCAACACTGAAAAGGAACGGTACATTCGAGGCTTTGGAGCGCAAGAGATTAACTTTTTCTTTTATTTTATTGGTCCTTATAAACAAATCCTTATGAAAATAAATTTAGCCACATTTTGGACCAATAAACTCTGGAGACTCTGATAACAACTGACAGGTTTCTCTCTCACACTCACTCTTTCTGTTTCAGAGGTAAAATTTAACAAAGGACCCTACAGAACATGCATTAGATCCAAAAATAGAAAATAGGTAATGCATTAATAATGGAACACAACCTGTCTGTCTGCAGGGTATTTTTGAGGGCATTTTAGTGTTAATGGGTCCACAAACTCATTTAGAGCTGTACGAGCTGTTTACATGCACTGTAAACTGACTGTGAACAGCCCCCAGGCCTCTCTAATGTGGAGTGTCCACAATTTCAATTTAAACTGTATTAGGAGCATTACTTAGCCTGATATTCAACAGATTTTCATAATGGAAAGGAACAAAAGGCTAGATGACAATAACAAACTGAATAATCTACTCTGTAGCAAGTAAAATGCTAATGAAGTAAAATGCCACAAAATAATGAGTTTTTGGGGTCAGAAACAATCACAACCTAATTACTTTAGCCACTACTTGGCTTTCCATTCTGATTATAACATGCATTTATTAATGTTCCATATGAAGCTCATATACGCACTGGTCTAAACCATATAACAGTAAATAGTTGCTTTGGTGGAACCTAAAAAGCATGAAAGGGGGACCAAGATATACATAACTCTTTTAATTTAAAATAGGGATGATGCAGTTGTGATCTAGATCTATATGTGTGCCTTTTCCATTATTAGTCATGTGAAGTTAACAAGCTCACAGTTCTCTCACACGTTTATAAATAGATGCCGGGTGCATCGACTTAATCACTGACATTCTGCCTAGTTAAAAAAAAACACATAAAAAAAGGTTTATAAGCATTCACGTTTTAAATCTATACTACACTATGATGTCCAACCACGAAGTAAAATCCTGCTGTTAAGCCACAGAAGACATCCAATTGATAAACTACTGACAAATTGAACTTGTGAATTGGATTTAGTTTACTCCTGAGTGCAAACTGATGACTTATTCATAGCAATTCAGTCAGGCAAATCAGAACAACAAAGGATTTACTAATGCATGGCAATGCTTCAAGCAGCTCAGTTTCATCAGTAACTTGCCCATGTAAGCTACACAAGCCGTCAGTCAAATGATCACCTCAAGAATGTTCCATCAATTATTTAATTCAGTGTAATGATATATACTTGTGACATCGTATGAACTGACTCAGCTGTTGATAATTTTCCCCTCCTTCTTTAAAAATCACAATCACATCATATGTAGTGAGATTAGTGTAGACAAACAGTGCTGATTGTTCACTTTAATATTTATGATCAGACACAGCATATAAAGCAAAAAGCAAAGCTTAAGGCAAACAGTAACAGATGACAAAGTGCACAAGTGAGCTAATGATGGGAATGAATTATTCCCCACTGATATCCTATTCAAACACTAACTCTCCCCATAGGGGAATGTTATATACATTTGTCAGTGTGTGTGTGTGTGTGTGTGTGTGTGTGTGTGTGTGTGTGTGTGTGTGTGTGTGTGTGTAAAAATATGTGCGTGATACATCATGTAATGTATGTTGTATTGCTATTATGCAATCTATTGTGCCACACACACACACACACACACACACACACACACACACACACACCCACACACACACACACACACCATAGTACTATAAGACTTTATCTGAATTAAAAATTTAAAAAATAATGAATTTGTGAAGAATTGTGTATACTAACATGTCTTATTAAGCTGAATCAGAAAGTAAAAAACGGTTATAATGCAACAAACTGTAGCTTGTAACCCAAAAACACTGTAAATTCCTCCACATCTCTAGCATATAGGTCATAAAAGTTTGCGTGAAAACCCACTTTTCTGTACATTAAACACTAAACATTAAACATTTGATATAGCCTATGTATTAACTTAAACAGGCGCACACATGTGCAGATTTATAAAAAGGTCATAGCCTATAACGTGTACATCAAAAAATAAAGTCAGAAGTGATCACGGCTGGTTGCACACTGCATGCACCAGGTATCCCAACATTCATGCGCAAAAACACTTGGGCCAAATCAATGTGACTTAGAACATAAATATTTCAGATCGGGAGTCCGTGTTAAGGCTCGCAGGTCCGACCTTCTTGGAATTTCAGTGGTGATCAAACACAATGTGCAGGAGACTACTGTAGGATCAGACACTTTGGCTGATGGTGAACGACACAGACGCATGCAGGAGCGCACATCAGCTGGCACTGCTACTACAGGACCAGTCTGCACATCTGGATGCGCTTTGGACGCAACTTCATCTGCGTCAAGTTTGCACGTGTGCACGTTCAGAGCGCGTTAATAAACGCTCACTATTACCGCTTCCACTTCTTTACTCGGTCTGCGATCCGTCACCAAAAAGTTAATCATCCCCTCGGATTTGATGAGGAGGTTGCAGCCGAGAAAGAAGATGCCGAACACCACGGTGAGAGACAGCACACACATCACTGCGATCTGCACGGCTCTCATGACGAACAGGCTGCGCTCATCGTCCGGTGCCGCCGCCGCCGCGAAGCCGTCGTCCGTCACCACCGACGAGAAGTTACAGCACAGCAAGATCTCCGTCCGGTTGGAAAAAATCCCGCTGTCCGTCTGATTAAAAGTCGTGCCGTTCATTTTCATTCCCCGATCCTCGGCACACAGGTGCTCACCTACAAAAAAGTATCTTCAAAGCGTCCAAAAGTGTCTTATTTGACTTGTTTAAGCATGATCCAGGAACAGAAGTGTGCAGGGAGAGGAGATCCATACACGGGAGCGCTTTTCCCTCAGCATCCCGTGCTAGAAAGCCCAAGACGGAAGTAATGATGCAGCGCGCGCTCGGTGCGCATCGGCAGTGAGATCTTTCACCTGCTGGGGAAAAACCATTTATGGTGGAGACGAGAAGCGCGCGCGGGCGTACGCATCCACACGAACTTGGGTCCCGTGCCAAATGGCGCCACCTAGAGCGGAATGAGGGCAGCCGACTTACAGGTGGGTCCCAGGTTTCCATCTCATCACACAAAGCTGCAGCTGTGCGTGCAAGGTCCACAGCAATAAGGACAGCGCACAACACGGTCACTGTAAAACTGGAAGTTTAAAAAGCATGTAGAGCCATTCATGGACTGCACAGTAATAAAATATTAACGTGTGGGTTATCTCACAGGACGCTGCAACAGAACTTCTAATATGCCAGGAATCTATATCAAATAACTCATAAAATAGAAGTGAGCAGATGCCCCAGTGAAGCTAACTGGGTTATTAAAGGCCAGCCATGTGTCTCACTGTCTGTGGTGAGAGGCATGTGAAAGAACCATTGCTGTCGTTTGAAAAGAGTAGGCCACTGGATTGCCCTCAGTGTGTTTCTGCCCTGCGATGGCCTGGCGAGCTATCTAAGGTGTAACCCTCCCATGCCCAGAGTGGGCTGAGATCGGCCTTCCTGCGACCCTAATTATGATTATGTGGCTTAGAAAATGAATGAATGAATGAATGAGAAATATCAACGAACAAAATTATAGAGAAAGTGCACGTTTGTGTGCAGGTCATGGGCGTAATGCGTTAACACCAGGCCGCAGTGCAGGACTGTCAAGATAGGCCTCATTTTATTAAAGGTGCATTTACAATCCACACTCCAAAAGAAAAACAATAGGGAGAAGTACATCAGCAGTAAATTAGGATGTCCAGAAATAAGCAAATGCACAGTCCTTCCTCCTCATTCCCCATATAATGCATCACTACTCTCACTGCTTATAGCTTTCACCTTTGCGTCAGTATAAAGTTATGCCTAGCTTGGACCACTACAGCTCACAACAAGGCAGCTATGTAGCAGATCTTGACAGATGACTATTGTGTCCAGATTTCACAGTCTGTGATTTCACAGACCACAATCCTGAATTCTTTGAGTTCCTTTGTTACTCTGAAAGTACATGAATTCTCATTTTGTAAACATCAATAATCAGTCCCTGTTCACTAATCAACATGCATGGAATACTGCACTACTTCAAAGGCTGGGAAAAGAGAGAGATAGCCTAGGGTTAGCTCGGAGGAACATCCAAAACTGTAAAAATGACTTAGTTATCCATTAAGGAGAAGCAGTGAGAAAGAAAAAGCAAATGCTGGAAAAATCCATATGAAATCCTGTTTGGATGTTGGCAAAATATTTGAGATTTAGCATGGTGATGAGAGCACCATGATATGAAGATGATTTTCATCAGTAGGGATGTGCAATTTTCAGTAGGATAATCGCTCAAATATTCTGAAACCTGAATAAGCCAAACACCTTAATGTATCAGAATGACCCAGTTAAAACCCAGGAATCAATCCTACCGTGAATCTATGGGAAGTGATGTTTACCCAGTGCTCTCTATCAAATCAAATATATCTTGATCTATTCTGCTGACATGAATGAGTAAAAATATCACAGTTCTAATGTATAAAGATGATACTGGGCTAAATATTGATCCACTGATGAACAAACAATACCTTAAAAAAAAAAGAACATACAAGAACAGAAATAAAAGAAAGTCCTATATATTAGTCTTATCACTAGTGTAACTGACACTATCCTGCTTAACACTAAAATCAAAAATATTCTTTCACCAGTAAAAAACAATATTCAGTGGTGTTCATGAATAATTATTGACTGACAAAGCCTACAGCCCTGTAGAGTATATTTCAAACCCACTAGTAATAAAAATTAAATATTACTTGTTATTCACTTGTGATGAGACGTTTTCATACAGTACCGCAGGGTATTCATATAACCACATAATTTATTAAAAAATTTAGATACACACCACTGCATGACCACCGGATGTCACTATTGCCTACAATGAAATCTAACACGGATCACATCACAATATTTTCTTACTCTAAAATAAAGGCTTACGTTAATGTGACAAGGCTAAATTTAAATTGACATGAGGGTAACAAAGAAAAACAGTAACAAATGAGGGACATGCACGAGCTATTCCTGGTCTACACTAAACCCAAGCCTACACCATGAAAAAAAACCCCACAAGATATTACTCTCACTCATGCATATTCTGAACCACTTAATCCTACTAGGGTAGCAGGGAGGCTGGAGCCTATCTCAGCCAACACCGGGCAAAGGCGGCGGGGTATAGCCTGAACAGCTTGCCAGACTATTGCAGGGCCAACACACATACAAACACTTTCAATGGCGGTGTTCTACCTACAAATATGGGCATGTAGCCTAGCTTCATAAAACTGAGCTGGCTGCTGATGTAGCCAATTCCTTACAGCAATTTTCACTTCTTCATCCCTACCATAACATTTGCCCTTCGGTGTATTGGTGCTAAGTCGTGTGAGTAGGATTTCTTCTTCAACACAAAAATGCTGTGCCTTACTTGAGCCTCAGAACAAGGGAGGCAATCACCTCCTTCGGCTGGCCAACCCAGTCGAGACTTCCTCTTTGGTCCAAAAGAGGCACTGTGGGACAGCTTTTATGGTGGTGATGAAGAAGTGAAAATTGCTGTAAGGAGTTGGCTACATTCGCAGCTGGCTGAGTTTTATGAATACATGCCCTCATTTGCAGGTGGACCGCTGCCATTGAAAGAGGTGGCAATTATGCTGAGAAGTAGGGATGTGAACCTGTGATGTATAGGTATATCTTGAGGTACAATATGTTTGATTGTGTTCTTTATTTCTTCTATATTAAAACAAATTGCCTTAATTTTTGACTCAGCCACGTACATAAATACAAGGGGTGCAACAATCAAAACAACATTCTTGAAAATTAACATTCAATTTCTTTGCTAATGTAGAAGATGTAAACTTTTTCAAGGACAAATAAAATAACTAGAAACACTTGGAGACTGCAAACCTTCACCAGGCAAATCTTCAATGCGGGGATACAGGTGAAACTTGAAAAAAAATTTATATCGTGCAAAAGTTCACTTATTTGAACTCAACTTAAAAGGTGAAACTAACATATTATATAGTCTCATTACATGCAAAGGAGGGAAAGCCTGAAAAGGTAATTGCAAAAGAGGTTGGATGTTCTCAAAGTGCTGTATTAAAGCACATTAATAGAAAGTTAAGTGGAAGGGAAAAGTGTGGAAGAAAATGGTGCACAAGCAGCAGGGATGACCGCAGCCTTGAGAGGATTGTCAGGAAAAGGCCATTCAGAAGTGTGGGGGAGCTTTTGGACACAGGCTTCAAATCTCGTATTTCTCTTGTCAAGCCACTTCTGAACATCAAACAACGTTAGAAGCGTCTTACTGGGGCTAAAGAAAAAAAGAACTGGTCTGTTGCTCAGTGTTTCAAAGTACTCTTTTCTGATAGAGCAGATTTTGTATCTCATTTGGAAACCAAGGTCCCAGAGTCTGGAGGAAGATTGGAGAGGCACACAATCCAAGATGCTTGAAGTCCACTGTTAAGTTTCTACAGTCTCTGTTGATTTGGGGAGCTATGTCACCTGCTGGCGTTGGTTCACTGTGCTTTATTAAGTCCAGTATCAACGCAGCCGTCTACGAAGACATTTTAAATCACTTCATGCTTCCTTCGGCAGACAAGCTTTATGGAGGTGCTGACTTTATTTTCCAGCAGGACTTGGCACCTGCCCACACTGCCAAAAGTACCAAAACCAGGTTCAATGACTGTGGGATTACTTTTTTGGCCTGCAAACTCGCCTGACTGGACCCGCATAGAATCTATGGGGCATTGCCAAGAGAAAGATGAGAGACATGAGACCGAACAATGCAGAAGAGCTGAAGGCCGCTATTGAAGCATCCTGGTCTTCCATTACACCTCAGCAGTGCTACAGGCTGATAGCATCCATGCCACGCCGCACTGAGGCAGTAATTCATGCAAAAGGGGCCCAAACCAAGTACTGAGTACATATACATGATTATACTTTTCACAGGGCTGACATTTGAGAGTCTTTTCAGAGGGCTGACCTTTTATTTTATTAATTTCATGTAATATTCAAATTTTCTGAGATTTTTGGATTTGGGGGTTTTATAAGCTGTAAGCCACAATCATCCAAATTATAACAAATAACGGCTTCACTTCGCATGTAATGAGTCTCTATAATATATTAGTTTCACCTTTTAAGTTGAATTTTACTGAAATAAATGAACTTTTGCACGATAATAAAATTTTTCCAGTTTCACCTGCAAACCAAAAACAAATATTTTGTCCCATTCTTCACCTTCTCTGCAAATTTTACATAAAAGATTGATAACAAACAAACAAGCAAACAGAAAGAGAAATGCTGGCAAAAAAAACCCATAACAGAACCTGGTAAAAAAAAAAACAACAACTTTTCTCTTAACAATAACAGTAATAAACAATAATTTACCAAACGGTATTACTATATTGGCAATATCAGAAAAGATTTTAGAGAATGTATATCGTCCATGTCTAGACCCCGCACCAGTCCTGCACGGGCAGAAAAGGCTGCGCTGTAGAGCGCGCATCTCTGGTGCGCATGCGCGCTAGCCTCATGACGGGCACGCCTTTTCTCCAATGAGAGAAACTGTGCCAGTTTGTAAGCGTTTCACCCAAATTAAACCTATTAGATTAGGTACCTGTTTCCTCGCGCACAAATCCAATGCAAGGGCACAGCCTGCGAATCAGCTGCTGGTGTGGAGTCTGTGGGCGGCAGGGTCTGTGCGGCTGGTACAGGGGTTGTGTACATTATGGAAATGTAAGAGTTGGGAAGAGGGATGATGCGGCTGGAGCGCCAGAGGAGAGCTGGCTGTAAGGGGCATGGATGCGGCTACAGCACAATCGAGCGCCTGAGTCCAGGAATGCTGACGCTCTAACCACTTCACATTCATGCACAAAGCCATATCACTGGTCTGTGGTGGTGGATACGTGAGCAAAGCCATGGTTTCTGCTGGGATTATCAGGAGAGCTACAGCCATCCAGTCCTAATCAGGGGGCAAGTGACCAGATGCAACACGTTGCTGGCTGACTGTCGGCTTCTGCGGGGGGCATTTATCCTGAGAGAAGGATTTATTCTGTTCAGTAAGTGTGTGTGTGTGTGTGTGTGTGTGTGTGTGTGTGTGTGTGTGTGTGTGTGTGTGTGTCACCTTCACTGAGAAAACTGTTTGTATACATGTATTTCTCTTGGATAATAATCCTGCCAGTTAAAAAAAAAGAATAAAAACCCATAACAATGTAAATGATCGTTGTTTAATCTAAGCTAGGTGATAGATGTGATATTTAAACTTCGCTGGGCTTTTAATATTAACATTTTTTTTAACACACTACAGTAAAAACTAATAATAATAATAATAATAATATGATGATGATGATATTATTATTATTATAGTTGTTATTAACAGTAATAATAATTATGATGAATGTTATGATGATGATCATAATGATGATGATGATATTATTATTATTAGTATTATTATTGTCTTTGTTGTTGTTTTGTTGTTGTTGTTGTTATTAACAGTCATAATAATCATGATGATAGTTATGATGATGATCATAATGATGATGATGATGATGTTGTGGTTGTTATTTACAACAACAACAATATTATTAATCATGATGATAGTTATGATGGTGATGATCATAATGATGACAATAACTATGGTATTAATAATGATGATGATGATGATAATGGTTATGATGACGATGATGATGATGATGATGATGATAATAAATAATAATAATAATGATAATAACAATAACAATTTCAAATTAGTGCATTTCTAAAGTATCCAAAAACATTGCTGGTGGAACATATATAATAGCAGAAACACTTAATATTAGAAAAAACAACAACAACAATTTAATAAGTATGAATGTGAAATATTAATTCATTTATTTGCCAAACCTTATCCTACTAGGGTCATGGGGAGGCTGGAGTCTATCTCAGCCAAGTCTGAGCAAAGGCAGCACACCCTGAACAGCTCCCCAGTCCACTGCAGGGCCAACACACACCAACACACACACACACACCCATTCACACTCACATCTAGAAGCAATTTGGAACAGCCAGTTAGCTTAAAGTGCATGCATTTGGACTGTGGGAGGAAACCGGAGTACTTGGTGGAAACCCACGCAAGCACAATGGGAGCATGCAAACTCCACACGAAAACACGACCTTCTTGCTGTGAGGCAGACATGCTAACCACTATGCAACCACGCCACCGGCATGTAAAACAAATTATAATAATGTATCAATTAAAAACATGTTAAAGTCAAGTCAAGTATAGTGCTTTTTACAATTGACATTGTCACAAAGCAGCTTTACATAGTAAAAAGTTATAACTATTATAACATTAAAAGTTATAACTATTTTTTGAAACCCATTTCTTAGTAATATCTCTGTGTTTATTGTTACATATTTATTTGGTTTTGGAAAACGGACAAAATGATTGAACACTGATCAAGATATACTCAGTAGAGTTGAAGGAGCACATGAAATCCCAATCTAAAAGAATAGACAGGTTTTTTTTTTATTCAAATACAGTGGATATAAAAAGACTACACCCCCCTGTTCAAATGCCAGGTTTTTGTGATGTAAAAAAAATGAGACAGAGATAAATATTTTCAAAACTTTTTCCACCATTAATTTGAATTACAACATGTACAACTCAATTAAAAAACAAACTGAAATCTTTTCGGGGAAAAATAAAAGATAAATAATACTATAGTATATGTAAGATCAGTCTGAAATTTTGTGAATAAAAATAAATCCATTCATAGAAACTTACACTTTACTGTCATTAGTCAATTTCCTGAATAATGTTCACAGAACACATGTCAAGCTGATGTGCACTGTGCATGGATGTTCGGCTAAGAAAAAAACCAACAACTAATTCCATCTGAGGAAAAGGGGGCAGATGTAGTTGCCCGGGTCAAGCAGGGGTCATGGTGGCAGGGAAAAGAATGTAGAGGCGAGCTGATGATCACTGCACATGGACATTCGGTTGAGAAAAAAGTTAATTCCTCCGGATTAAACGTTTGATCTAGTTATGGGTCATGGAGGCAGGGAAAATAATGGCAGGCACTTTCAGGAAAATAGCATCTAAATAACAACATGGATGCAGTGAAAAGGGCAACCTAGCTGAAACAGTCTTTTTAGCTAGAAGTGTATAAGCATGGCACATCTTGATATTAATATTTGCCCACTCTTCTTTGCAAAAATGCTGCAAATCTGTCAGATTGTGAGGGCATCTCCTTTGTACAGCCCTCTTGGGTGAAGCCATTGTTTTGTTGATTTGGATGTGTGCTTTGGGTCACTATTGTGCTGAAAAATGAAGTTCCTCTTTTTTTTGAAAGTTTTGTGCCATCACTGACTGGTATTTGTAACCGCTGATAATTCCATCCACCTTGATTAAGTTCCCAGTTCCAGCTGAAGAAAAACAGCCTCAAAGCATGATGCTGCCACCACCATGCTTCACTGGAGGTATGGTGTTCTTTTGGTGATAAGCAGTGTTGTGTTTGTGCCATATATACAGTAGTGTGCAGTGAAGATTATACACCACCACTTTTGTCTAAAAGGGCTCCTAATGAAAATAAGTAAAACAATTACTTCTCTATAATTTTTTGGTGAAAATGTATTGGATAATGCTATTGTAGGCAGTGAGAACCAAAAAAAAATAAAAAATAAATTCGACAAGTATATTGAGGTAAAAGTATGGCTAATAAACAAAAACACTGAAAATACCAATTTTTCAAAAAAATAAATTTTTTTTTTTACTTTTGCATAGCATGAATGAACTTCAAGCCATGTGGAATAGTTTAGCGAGTGAAGAAATGAAAAAATATGTGAACAATATGCCTACTGTACCGTTTGGAATTATGGGCAAAAAGTTCACCCTTGGCTTCATTGGATCATAACACATTTTCCCACATTCGTTTGGGGGATTTCAAATGTGTTTTTGCAAAATGTAGATGGGCTTGGATGTTTTTACCACACTACCCCATAGCCCAGACTTATGAAGAAGACGGGAGATTGTTGTCACATGTACGAAACAGCCAGTACTTACCAGAAATTCCTGCAGCTCCTTCAATGTTGCAGTCAGCCTCTTGACTGCCTCCCTGACCAGTTTTCTTCTCGTCTTCTCAACAATTTTGGAGGGACATCCAGTTCTTGGTAATGTTACTGTTGTGCCATGACTTCTCCACTTGATGGTGACTGCCTTCATTGTGTTCCATGGTATATTTAATGCCTTGAAAATTCTTTTGTAACCTTCTCCTGACTGATTTCTTTAAACAATGAGATCCCTCAGATGCTTTGGAAGCTCTCTGCGTACCATGGCTTGTACTGTCAGATGTGACCTCAAAAATATCAAGTAAAGCCTACTAGAACGGTTGAACTTTGGAGTTAATCGGAGACACTTTAAATGGTGACACGTGTATGCGGACTAACATTTAACATGAGTTTGAATGTGATTGGTTAATCCTGAACATAGCCACATCCCCAGTTATTCGAGGGTGTGCACACTTGTGCAACCACATTTTCTCAGTTGTTTATTTTGAATTCCCCTTCCTAAAAGATTTCAGTTTGCTTTTCATTTGAGTTGTACAGGTTATAGGTCACATTAATGGAGGAACATTTTTTGAAATGATTTATCTCAGTGTCATTTTTTCACATCACAAAAACTTGGCTTCTGGACAGGGGTGTGTTGTCAGACTTTTTGTACACAATTTTTCTCATGTCCTTTTCAACTTGTCATCTGATGACTGTGGCAATAATTAAATACTGGTTCTTAATTTGTAATTGGGGACAAAAGTTCAGAAGTTACAAAACATGTGATTACAATGATGTAATTCTATCCCCACTGAATAATTAATATAGGATATATTATGATAGAGATTATATACATCTTCTTTTCATAAGCTTTGATCAAATATTATGGAACTTCATTATAATATTTGCAACAATCTACCAGTAAACTGTTTCTGCAAAGAGAGTTCAGTGCATGCATATATGTTTCGATTTTACTGAAAATTTGCCAAAAGTCCCATTATTTGTTGGAAGTCTTTTTGGGAGAGTGTGTAATTACCTGCACTTGAACTTATGAAAAGATGGATATAATCTCTATAATAATGTATGCTTATATTAATTATTCAGTGGGGATATAAATACATCATTTGAACTGATAATTATAAATTATAAAACTTATATTGTACGTGTAATATTCAATAATAGAATCTATGACAGATAATTTATCCGTTACAAATGTCACTTTTCTAACTGTTATAAAAGCAAATTTAAAACATTTGTTTTTGTTATTTTTACTCTGATACCAGTTTGAGAATATATTCTGAGCTCATACAAAATATTTATGCATATTTTATTCCTCTTCAGAAGGAAAGTGCAAAAACACAAGCAAAATTTATTATTTCAAAATGATGGGTAAGTATGAAGGAAATGAACAACAAGGCTCAAACAAAACTAGTATGTTTCTAGATCTGATATACATGTTGCATGTGGTAAAGTTTCATAACCTTGGTGAAGTGTCCACATCTTCTTCAAGGGCTCGCAATATGAGCAAATCTTCGCCTACCGTTCAGTTTTTGGACACTAAAACACCATATCACATTTATTCTTCTTAAAAACAGTTTGTTTTACTTTGCTTAAATTTGCTATAAAAATACTTTTGAGGGTGGTGAATATATTTTCTGTGTCAAAAATTAGAAAATACTTTTCTTCCAAAATACTTCCAAAATTGCAGCTTTTTTCAATTACTGGGGGAGTTACAAGCTTTCAAAAATGCTCAAAATAGTAAATTGCAAGTCACCAGCCAACATATCTCGGAAAGCTTTTTGAAGTAGGACCTTGAAATTATGCATGTGTTCATGTTGAAACATGTTCTATGTCTGGTTAAAGTTTCACTGAATTCTGAGATGGTCACCTGGGATGTTTTCTGAAAGCTAGGTGAATTGACATGGAATGACCCTAATTACAATTGTGTTAGACTGTATTACTAACAGTGCAATTCATTGTGACATTGCATTGCTTGCCAATTGAAGGTTTTGTTGACTGTACAGAAGTGAATCATGCTAGACATCTGCATTCATCTGACTGTTTAATTAAGATGCAGTCTGTGGCATTTTGAGGTTTTCAGTTACAGGAAACTAACGATAATGACAACAGTTTCTCAAAAATAAGGTAACACTACACCAGCAGTTTGTTCATTAAATTATTTGCACTGAAGATCATGAGCAAGTCTCTATGCTGTACTGTGTGTATTTTTCCCTATAAAGACTTTGGTTAATTATTAAAACCAAAGTTATCAACCAACTGCCATGTAGAAAACAGATTAGAATGTAGATTTTATTTCTTAGTGTTGAGGTTTTTAAGGGCTTTGAGTTCCAATGTTTTTGTATGGAGCCGCTGTAAAATTATCAGATTCTACTAATGTCTATTGGTTTATTCTACACAGGAATAGCACTCACAGTTTGTCATGGTCATTTGTGTTGGCGTCATTGACATGCTACAGAAATACGACGATAAACATAAAAGTCTTGTTTTAGTTTGCTTTTTTGTGTTTCCATGTAGTATATGCTAAAACCTAAAATGAGTTTTAAAAAAGCCATCCTGGAGGGTTGTTTTTGTTACATTTCCTTGTAATGTATGCTAAAACTCTGAGTTTCAAAAGAAACTGTTAGCTACACGGTGCTAGGTCCGACATGCTTAGCTCACCCGACCTGTCTCTGTAATGGTTAAAATATGTGAAAATAAATGATAAAATTCTTGATTTAGTTTGCTTTTATATTCCTGTGTAGTACATACTAAAACAAATATTTGCCTCAGGCTTGGGAGACATCCACCTCACCTTGAGAAAATTATTGTTAATTGTTCCAATATTATGAACCAATCAGAGTGTGCCATTTCTGTGCGGTATATATTGTATATAATATAGATATTATATCTATCTATCTGTTTGTCTGTCTGTCTGTCTATCTATCTATCTATCTATCTATCTATCCATCCATCCATAGATATATTTTTTGTTTGTTCATATATTTAAACTGGCAGACAGAACAGAAAGGTGTTGCAGGATTTTTGGTGCTGTTAAGCTTTTTAAGATTGGCAGTTGCTGCATCTTCTTCAAAGTTTGTGCTGAGTAAAGAAAAATATCAAGGACACGAACCCTTAAGCTGTACTGCATAACTACCGAGTACTCCGGAAAAAAATTCTTTAGGTCGTAAGTAGCAAAAACTGTCAAGCCCAAGGCTGAATTTTCATATTAACAATATGTTCTTTGGAATACACTTAGACATTGAAGAGGCTTATATGATTCTTAATACTTACATATTCTTACAAAGTCTGTTTTTCCAGTTTTAAATTAAAATTCTCATCTCTACAGGTATTTTACCAGGCATCATAATCACTATAATATTTTAGAAAATAATAAAGGTGTATGAACCCTTTATGTATTTGAAGCCTTTTTGTATTTCTAGTGATTTGCGATGTAATAGGTGTCAAGTCTTGTTTTACTTGTGTCCTGTGCTTAGTAGACAGTGAAGGCCCATCCATGCAGATGGCTGCTCTGATAACGGCCTCTCCAGCAGAGATTCAGGAGTACAGCCCTGGCCTGTGGCATGACTGGTAAAAAACAAAAAACAACCCATAACACACTGCTGGTTAACCACCAGATGGCCAGAAAAACAGTCACGGTCCAATTTAAGGGCCCAGTCCAAGTGTGAGAGAGTGAGAGAAAGAGGTCTGCTTGAGCTGTGAGGTTCAGTGTTGTGCATGTATTTAAGTGTGTTTAGGAATAAAGTCTGCTGCTATTAGCATTTATTGTTTGAATCAACTGAGCCTATCTCATTTTGTAAGACGGAGAGGGGATAGTGAGATAAGAGAACACTTGAGAGGTGAGGGATGGATGGAAATAACATTATTTGATTTACCTCCAGGGTATCTGGGAGAGGTGCAGGAAAGATGGTTCATTCTCTCAAGCTCTATCAAACACATATCTCTGACTATTCTTTCGCAATTTCCTCTTTTGACTTATTCAGTATTAGGTCTGGATTCAAAAAATAAATTTTCAGATTCAGATAAATTTTTTAATTTAAATATTCAATATTGATTCATTTTATTCAGAGATCGATCTTTTATTACATTACTGGGGTGACTTTTTAGTGTGAACTTTAATATTTTAAATAGTGTGTCTAGTTAAAGGGTTGCTTATTAATAATTCAACTGAAAGTATAATTTGTGCCATTAGTTCTTTAAGACGCCCTTTCATATTCAAGCCAAACAGGTACTGTAGCTGAAATATTGGGACATTGTGAATTGAAATCAATTCAGGAAGACAGTGGGAATACCCAGCCCTGTTCAGCATTAAATCCTTGTGTTTGAAATGCATCCACTTGCCCAGACAGATCAGAATATGATCAGTAAGTGTGAGATGGCGAGTATAAAATCGCATGGCTTATCTGTACAGCCATGTATCGCCACCACTCAGGGAAAAGAAAAGATCAATATCACATTATAACTTGAAAAAATATGAAAAGATGCCAAACTTTACATTATCAGAATATATTTTCACGTTATTCTGACATACAAAATTATCAAGTTATAACAATATAATATTTATCATGTGATAACTTCACATAACATCAACATTTTCAGGTTCTTACAATGTTTTTATGTGATGTTAAAAGGCTGTATTGTTACATCAGGATTATTGTTACAACATAATAAGTTTATATGTCAGAATAACATGAAAATATGTTAGTATAATGTGAAAGATTTTACATTCCAACATGAAAAATATCATATTGTTATAACATTAAATTATTGTTATAACGTTATAAGTTTGCTCGTCAAAATAACATGAAAGCAATACTAACAGTATTACTGTTATCTGAATATATTGATGTTATAATGTGATAAATGTTATTGTTATAATGTTACTAATTGTTTTACCGTCTGACTCGAATTGTGTGGTAGTGCATGCGCGGCACGATTATAGCTTGAGCTGTTGACAGTTTGGTTGGGCTCGGTGGCCCTCCCAGAATTTCACGGGCGACTTGATTTATGCGGTAGCCCATGTGTGGCAGTTTGTAGAATTCTTGCAATCCTCGCCACCACCTTCCATGCAGGAATAAATGGGCCTGGAGAGAGAAACAAAGCGCGGACTATATAGACTTGGATTAACTGCCCCTCACAGCCCTCCACTTCTCTATGAGAACTTCTGGTCTTTATGATGTGATAATTTGTCAGAATAACATGAATATATTGTGATAATAGGAAAAATTTGACGTTATAATAAACGTATATAAACTTTTCATGTTATGACGTCTTCTCTTTTACTTGAGTGGCAGCAATATGCTGCCCTATATCTTTGATATATTATCTCAGTGAACTTTATTGAATCATTCAGCTTAACTAGGCACTTTATGCTGCTTATATGTATGTATGTAGAGAGAGAGACTATCCTTGAAAAAAAGGGTGTGAGGGGTTAATAAACCCAGGATGGGATGCCAGCCCATCCCAGGGTGCTAAGCACACACACACACACATTTTTATCTATGAGCATGTTTTTTGGAGTTGGGTAGAAACTTACTTAAGTAGTTCTTATTTCTACTGTGTAAAACTGCAACTCCTCAAAACTTTTGCAACATCATCCCGATCCTCCCGTTCTTCCCGTAAATCACACTACAGTAACCTTTGTTTTTGGTTGCAGAGACTTGCTGTGTCATCCAATCCAGGTGTTAACATGTTATATTGCATCCTTTGCTGCCAGACCTTGCTTGTTCACAAATTTATCCTACACAACAACTAAAAAAAGCACAGAAGCGCATCACCTTTCTTCATTTCTGCACAAATTCAGCTAGAAAAACAACTGGCTATTTTGGATATGCAGCATTGTGCGCTCCCACACTAGTAAGAATATCATTTAGATGAGTATGCCACCTTTCCACTCAACCACTGTTTCTTTCAGATTATAATGACAGTGCATATAAATACTTAGTGTAGAGCCTGATGATGATATTTTTGGAAAAGAACAAAAAAACTCTTTTAACATTTTCAAATATCTTACTAAGAAAGAAAAGGGCAGTTGGGTGGCATAGCGGTTAGCACGTCCGCCTCACAGCAAGAAGGTCCTGGGTTCTAGTCCCGGGCTTGGCGAGGGCGTTTCCTTCAGGTACTCTGGTTTCCTCTCACAGACATGCAGATTAGGCATTGGCTGTTGCAAATTACCCCTAGGTGTGAGTGTGAATGGTTGTGTGTGTGTACGTGTTGGTTAAGCGGTTTGGAAAATGAGTGAGTGAGTGAGTGAGTAAGAAAGAAGAACAGTGAGGGGATTGATATTTAGCTTACTTTTGGATTTTGTTATGCACAGTTAATACAATGATTTTGCATTAATTGTTTTTCATCACATTGTTATCACTGACTAATGTATTTTAAAAGGTTTCTTTATGGTCTATACCATTATAGCACAAACTGAAATTTTCGATGAGATAAAACTCTCCCTTTGTGGAGAATAAAATAACGAGTCTCTTACTAGCTGCACCAGTGAGGTTTTCCTGCTCAACCATCACCAAGTTGATTTTTTAAGCTTTGTGTCCGAGCCAGATACTCTAATGCATTTAAATACATTAACTTACATTAAGTGTGCTTCTGCTTCCAGTATAATGTAACTGTAATTGTTCTTCTTTTCTCTTAGTGGGATGACGGCGTCCTTTGTGTTCTGCTGCATTGCCGCTGTGCTGCCTGGTCTCTCCTCTCTCGCTGTATCTGATCTCACTCTGGCCTCCTGACATCTGTAAGGCTCATGCGGCGCTTTGTTTACTGTAAGGTGGTACTCACCACCTCGCTGGTCTGGGTGCTGGTAGATGTCTTCCTGCTGCTGTACTTCAGTGAGTGTAACAAATGTGACAACCGGAAAGACCACTCACTCCTGCCTGCTCTCAGAGGTGAGTCCAGCATCATGGTTCATGTGCTCTGGCCTTGTTTCCTGAAACGAGGAAATTATAGATGAAATAAATGGATGGGATATTGCGCCATGACGCATGTGTGGTGTAAATAATGAATGGAAAACTTTTAAACAGTGCAGGAAAATGGTGTTCTTGCACAGTGGCCTACCATTAATAGTAGCTTTTTTGCTTTGGTTGTAGAAAAGCGAAATATCCATTAAGTCTCTTTGTAAAAGTGAGTTTCCATGACTACACATTTAACACAAACAAAAACATGAGTGGCTGACAGGGTTTCAAAATAAAGGCTAAGTGGTTGTTCTGGATTGCCCCAGGTGTGAAGGTGCGTGTGAATGTTCATTTGTGTTGTTCCTGCAGTGGACTGGCGTTCAGTGTTCAGGGAGTACACTGCCTTCGCCTTGCCTTCAAATGGGATTGACTCCAGCTTCCTTGTGACCCTAAACCGGATATGAATGATTGAAGGAATACTAATGTTTGAACTTCAGATGTGTTCTGAAACCAATTCTTGGTGGAATAACCCTGACATTTTAATCACAGCTTTCTTGTGTTTTGGGATACCCTTCACCATTCTTTCACTCTTAGGTGACTAACGCTATACTCTTCATTGACCTGGATGATTGTGAACTCTTTAAAGTATCACTCAACAACCGTAGGATGATATTTGCATTTACATTTATTGCATTTGGCAGACACCCCTAACGAGAGTAACTTACATTTAGTTTTTTCATATTGAGGGATTTTTCAATTGAGGGTTAAGAGCCTTGTTCAGGGCCCCACAATGGCAGCTTTGTGGTACTTGGGCGTGTACCCCTGACCTCCAGATCAGTAAGCCAGAGCCTTAACCACTGACTCACCACCACCCCATGACATCAAGTAATCTATAAAAGGAATGGCAAATGGAAGCTGGGGTTAAGTGAATGACGCATGAATCAAGCCATGTACAAGCCTATCCTGGATGAAAACGTGCTTTCTTTTGCTCTGTCAATTTTTGCCTATCTTTGAATATTCAAACAGGGCAATGCTCAGAGAAGGTTTCCCTTAAGATCAAGACTCTGTCATGGCCAGCCCAATCACCAGACCTGAACCCAATTAAAAACATGTGGAATAGGAGACATCAAACAAAAACATGAAACAAAGCTGAGCTCATATATATATATATATATATATATATATATATATATATATATATATACACACACACACACACACACACACACACAC
>JAOUQZ010000047.1:15064055-15085343 GCA_028564935.1 Neosilurus hyrtlii | reverse complement strand
AATGATCATGTCTTTATTAGTGGGCAAACCAACAAAATCCGCAAGGGATCAAATACTTTTTACTCTCACTGTATATTAAGTTATAATAAACTGTGTAGTATTAAGCCAAGTCTTACAATGTTATGGCGGTGGCATCACCGAGAGGGAGAAGAAGAAACCTACCGTATTTTGGGCTAAGGAGAGTTTGTCCTTGGCATCAGCAGTTTTTATGGGGTCGCAGTTTAATTTATGCACATTGCATATATGCATTCTGCACTTTAGGGTAAGTTATTCTCTTCAGTATATGCATTGTGCAGACTTTTGCTCTTTGCCTTATTAATATAACATGACTGTGTCAGCAAAGGTTGGTCTATTATATAATACCCGGAAAAAATCTTACCAGCAAAATTGCTGTCTAGTTAAGGGTCTCTGTGACTCAGCTAGATGTGATCATCCTGCTAGAAACCAACTAATCATTAGTGGTAGATGAAAAAGGTGATGGGACACTTAGTAACTGTAGAAAACAGCACGCTAATTTTTCTTTTTTCACCAAGGTGTAAAACTAAGGTGTACCCTGATGACCTGCCCAATACAAGCATTGTGATTGTTTTCCACAATGAGGCCTGGAGCACTCTCTTACGTACTGTGCATAGCGTCATCAATCGTTCACCGAGGCAGCTGCTGGTGGAGATCCTACTAGTGGATGATGCCAGTGAAAGAGGTAATATTTCCTGAAGTCTGAGCAATTTAAGGTATCTATAAATTATGGTTACACTTCTGGTAATAAACATACTTTAATCTGTAGTATGTTTTTATGGCTGAAATATTACGAAGCAGTCCAGCATGGTTCTGAATGCGAAAACTCATTTTGTCACTGTCTCATGTCTTGGGCAGATTTCCTAAAGAACAAACTGGAGGAATATGTGAAGACATTGGAAGTACCGGTGCGGATCTTGCGAATGGAGCAGCGTTCTGGTCTGATCCGGGCAAGGCTGAGAGGAGCGGCTGCTACCAGAGGTCAGGTTATCACCTTCCTGGATGCTCATTGTGAATGCACTGTGGGTTGGCTGGAACCACTGCTCGCCCGCATTAAAGAAGACAGGTGAGTTTTTCTATTTAAAACAGAGCTCAGTACAGCAGATATTACAGTCTGCAATGGCAAAAAAGACATTTGATTTTGCTATAGCAGTTGCAAAATTTGTGAACCCTTCAGAATGACCAGGATTTCTTCATTAAAGACTCATTTAAATCACAATTATAAACTTGTCCACTTTACATACAATATTGAGAAGAGAACGACATGCACTATTTTTACTATATAGTAACTATACTATATGTATTTGAACATTTGGGCTAACGCAGCATTGTCTTAATTGTCTGTAATTGTCTGAAATTGATTACATCTGAATGCAACACCCACCTCAGCTCTGTTTAAGATTAGGAAGAGATGTGCTAATGTACAGCTTTATGTTAATGCTAGTTAGGCTAAATCCATCACTGCCATTATTATCTAATCAATGTAATTGCAATGTGTAAATGCTTTCAAGAAAAAATAATAGGATTTTTTTATATTCTCCTGAACTTTCTCACATTATGGGAATGAAAACTTTATTTAATGTACTCTATTTAATGAGCCTAGATAGATTCTAGGTATGAGTTAGAGAGTTCTTTTTCACTTTAAAAAAGACACTCATGGTCAGATTTTGCTCTTGCCAGGAAAGAGCTGTTCATGTGAAAGTAAAACAAATTTTCAAGGACATTAGAAAAGGGATTGTACAAAAGCATGACGGAATAGTGGAAGTTCATTACAGTTGGTGATCTATGTAGAAGTGGGTGTGCTGTAAAGATCACACCAAGGGCACAGTGTGCAATGCTGAAGGAGGTGGAAAAGTGTAACAGCAAATGATCTGCAGAAATCTCTAGATATACTTGTAAAACCTTTCTTTATGTGTCCATTATAAGAGCAAAACCCTAATCAATATTGTTGTATACCACAGAGGTTATACTGCTTCATGTTTTAAGTTCACCAGTGCTTTCGGGATGGATAGGACAGAAACTATCGCCAGAAATGTACAAAGAAATGTAAAAACACAAAGTGTTTTTAATGAGACACCGCAATGACCAGTAATCCGAAAACCTTAATTTGGCCATGAAGTACAACAGATGTAGCAGGTTTGCTGCCTCAGGGCCTGGATGCCCTATGATCAACTGGGGGGACAATGGATTTAACAGTATTAATGCATTTAAAGGAGAATTCCAAGCACCTCACCAAACATGCCAAAATGTGACAAAACAACGATCAGACGGCAAGCAGATCATCATTACATTATTTTAAAATGAAGAATGTGGTTTTTGGAATGGTCATGTAATCAATCAGAAGTCAGTCCAATGCAGATGATGTGATTTTCACTTGAAGAAATCATTGGAATATTGGGTAACTGTTTGAAAGAGTTTTTAGGATGAACGGTATCAAATTAGTTTGCACTGATATGTTAGTGGGGCAGTGGTGGCTGATGGTAGGGTGATGGAGTACAGTACTTTAGCACAACTTTATGCACCTTTATACACCAGTCTGACAAGTGTTCAAGTTATTAAATTGTCAGATTTTTACAGATATGTGTATGTGTGTGTGTGTGTGTGTGTGTGTGTGTGTGTGTGTGTGTGTGTGTGTGTGTGTGTGTGTTTGTGTGTAAATTTAGCCCAAAACAGCTAATGGAGCCACCAGCTTTTTCAAGTAGATGTAGAGGGATATCAATAATTAATATTCATGTATATACATCTCATTATGACCAAAAATGGAGATAGCAGGTTTCATCAGGAGGCCGATGAAAATCAGTATAGAAATCTCCAAATGGTTCAAAAATCTTTTGCTTCAACTGTAAATTAAAAAGCCATAAATTTAAAAGCTTTTATGTCAAACCCTTGTTTAATGACTTATGCATTATTAATGTAGATTTATACAAGCAAAGAAATCAGGTTGAGGTTGTGTTTTTTATTATGCTAGTCAGTGTTCTAACCTACGGTATATAATCTGCAGCTCCATTCTTGGTAATGGCTTACATAAGAAGATAATGACTTTATACTAGTTAAGATCAGCACATTGCAGATCATTTTAGTTTTTACTTTAAGATTTGGTACTGCTCTCCATTTCCATCCAGTGTACCAGGAGAATTTCCTCTCTGCATCTTTTACCTTTTAAGTGTATCAGAGGTATAATTTTCTCCAGTCGACTCCAGTTCTCCGTTAGAAAGTGTGATGCACTCCCAAGTCTTTAAGTGCATCACAGCTGCGTTCCCCCTACCCCCCATTTTCATTGCGTTTTTATACACTAAGGAAAGACTTTTAATGGTGAGTGCACAGCATTAGAATTACATTAGGTGTGAAAACCCTGTTATATACCCCAACTGCTAATGCACTTCACTCTGCACTCAGGTAGTATCATTTCTGACAATAACTTCTGGAGGCATGTTTTGTATGTGTGAAAGAACAGATAGTGACATTTCATTTTGATGAACCAGTAAATAAAAGACTAAGCCTCTTACTCAGTTTGACACAGTTGGCAAAGTGGTGGCTCAATGTTTAGGGCTCGGGACTACTGGTGGGAAGGTTGTGAGTTTGAAGCTTCATAGCTACGTCTAAGCTACTGCTCTTAATCAGAATAAGAATATATTGTTAATATGAATCCTGGAGGATATTGTGTGCACCTAGTTGCTCTATACCAAGTAAGAATGAGATAAAGATAAAGATAAAAGTCTCAATAAAGAAAAAGTACAAACAAACAAACAAACAACACACACACACACACACACACACACACACACACACAAATATACAGTAGTGTGCAGTGAAGATTATACACCACCACTTATGTCTAAAAGGGCTCTTAATAAAAAGAAGTAAAAAATGACTATAAATTTTTGGTGAAAATGTATTGAGGTTAAATGCTGTAATCAAAGTAAAGGGTGGCCACACTAAATATTGACTTTTTTTTCCTCAAAAAATAGACTGTTGTTTTTGTTATCACTATATATTGTTGTTTGTTTACTTATTCTCATCAATATGACCCAATATTACATAAAATAAATACTTGAATAGTGTTGGTTTCTGATTTATCTTCATTTTGTTAAGTGTATAATCATCACTGCACAATACTGCATTTTTTTATTTCTTCACTCGCTAAACCATTTCACATTTCAAATTGGTATTTTTAGTGTTTTTGTTTATTAGCCATACTTTTACCTCAATATACTTGTCGGAATTATTTTTTTTGGTTCTCATCACCTACTATAGCATTGTTCAATACATTTTCACTAAAAAATTATAGAGAAGTAATTTTTTACTTCTTTTTATTTGGAGCCCTTTTACACAAAAGTGGTGGTGTATAATCAATGCACACTGCTGTAAGTTGTAGTGCTGTTGCTACACTTGGATTTGAAGTGATCATAATAATTTCTTAGGGGTGTAATTCAGATGTATAACTCCTTTTATTAAAATTAATTGTTACCATTATAGGACAGCTGTGGTCTGCCCCATCATTGATGTCATCAGTGATGAGACTTTTGAGTACATGGCCGGCTCGGATATGACCTATGGAGGCTTTAACTGGAAACTGAACTTCAGGTGGTACCCTGTTCCTCAGAGAGAGATGGACCGACGCAAAGGGGATCGCACCTTACCAGTCAGGTAATGAACTTGTCAGCTTTGCCCAAACCAGGTTCACGTTCTCCCAATACTCTTGTTACATATTCTATTACTCAAGTTATCATCTTTGGTTCAGAATTGTCACGCTCATGAGAACGCTAACAGCTGGCATAACTGCGAAAGCAATTTGTCATGTTGATAATAAGTTCATCTCAGTACAAGACAGCTGCCGCAGTAATTTCTAAATATATTTTATTTAAAGTTAGAGAACAATGACTCATGAAGTGTTATTTTGACTTATTTACAGGCAGAGGTGGAGCTAATATCCAAACCAAAATTACATTTCTTCTGTCTGTCATTACAGAGCAGTTAGCTCATGATTTTAGCAAGACAGAAGGACCTGGATGTAGAGCATGTACTTTAATAGAGTCTTGTGGATTCATGCTTGTTTCAAGCAGCATAGCCTTTACTGCAGATTTCACCTCAGATGTGTCAAAAACATGACCGGGAACATCGGCAGTGTAATATACAGATCAGTTATATTTTTCATCAGGTTAAAATGTGTCTGATTTTCCAAAAAAAGTCTATGAAACATTAAGTAAGCTTGTGTAATGGAGGGATGAGGTTGTGTTCCTCAAAACACTCTCTTCAAGCTTGATTACGTTAAATACAATGATTGCACAGTTCAGCCAGTTAATAGCAAAGGAGGTCACTAAGAGTGAAGGGTTTATTTTTACACCCATATACTCTGAAGCATTTAAGCACATCTTATCCCCACTGTGCTCTTAGCTTTCAGGTAATTTACTCATTTGAGTGATTAATGATGGTGGAGGACCGCTGGAAGGAGCAGTGTGTCACTGTCTCCAGAAAGGTTGAGTGTGTTACCTAATGGCGAGTCCAACCTTTTTCATGTAGCTGTCCATTTCTGACCTTTTTTTCTGACAGATGCTTTGTTCTTTTCAACCTCTTAGTCCTCAGGAAATGTGTGTTCCTTTCCTACATGGCTTTCTTGAGGCAGGTCTTTTTAATTGCTCGTATTTGGTACATGTGTCAGCCTGAAGCACTGGGATGCTTCAGATAATTACGGAATGGAGTTAAAAAAATCAAAGCCAAATCTTCCAAAAAACAATTTGGGCTCGGCTACTGCAACAACTCATTAGAGATGTAATAATTTTGCTACTCTAAAGTGGTTAAGGGCCTGAAAGAGAATAGAAACATTTTCATTTGTTAGCATTCTTGAGAAGTGATATGAATAGAACATTATGATTAGCCTTTTGGTGCTTTGGCTTTTAGCTCATATTTTATACGGCACCTTGGGGAGTTGCTTTCTCTTCTCCACCATCTGTAATCACTGCAAATCTTCTTCATTTCCAGACAAAGTGCTCCCATGCTCGAAGTGGATGGAAACATGGCATTGTGCCAGTGGCTTTCCTCTGAGAAATTATTTAGACCAAATTGATGGCTTCTAAATGAAAACCTGGACGCTCAGCTGCAATTAGCATTTTTTTTTTATCAATCAGACAGGCAGAGATCCATAGCGAAATCTTTTGGGATACATGGCTGCCATTAAAAAAGCATTTGTAGCAAAGTAATAAGGTGTGTTTATATTCAATAAATTTAAGCTGTTTAGAGAGTAAGGATGATTTCTCTGTGTGTATTTGTGTTTTAGAACTCCCACCATGGCTGGTGGTTTGTTTTCTATTGATCGAACCTATTTTGAGGAGATCGGCACCTATGATCCTGGAATGGACATATGGGGAGGAGAAAACTTAGAAATATCTTTCAGGGTATGCCCATCATTCCATGTCTGATGACATCGTACATTATTATAACTGTTAATAGCCACCATGATTGAAAGCTCATGACCAAGAAATTGACTCGGGGAGCCAAATTCTATTAAACACTTGTCAGTTATAATAAAGTACGATTTAATCAGGAGAGCAGTGAGGATTATTATTTTAGGATAGTGGTAATCACTAACCACTTGTGAGTGTGCTGTGTAGATATGGCAGTGTGGCGGCTCTCTGGAGATCATCACATGTTCCCACGTAGGCCATGTGTTTCGGAAAGCAACGCCTTACAGTTTCCCGGGAGGTACCGGCCAGGTGATCAACAAGAACAATAGACGGCTGGCTGAAGTCTGGATGGATGAATTCAAAGACTTTTTTTACATCATATCACCAGGTAAGCCAAGGCTGTCCCCCCATGTAATACATTTTTCAGCTTTTTAGCATAATCATTTATTATTTCTAGAATAAATATTTAGCAATTTGCTGCCTTACATTAGAGCACTGCGTTGTGTTGTCTATAAATAGAATGGCTGGCTAATTTGCATCTGTTGCAGTGCTCTTGCGGAAGAGAGTAATTATGTTAGTGTTTAACCTCCTGAAGCAATGCGAAGCCTGCATTATAAGACTTCAGTCTGATTGGTTATCATGGTCCAGTGGTATTCCTGATTAGCATCCAAGCAGATGTTTCCCTTTCATTTCAGTAACCTTCTTTTGTGTAGGTTTAGGGTCTATTCAGGTGATCAGTGTAGTTTTTTGTTATATGATTGATTCTGTCACTTTCAGACGTAGATGCAGCAAAAACTATAGTTTAGTGGCTTTTTAAAAAACATAATCTGTTACATCGTTAGTAGCAGATCCGTCATTAAATTTATCTTATCACTCTGGAAACCTTGGTGATGTCTGTCAATATATGATGGTGGTGGCATCATGTAGTAGCCGGTACTTCATTTATATCTGGGGCAGGGACATTCAGAACTCCATTGGCTATTTCCGGTATTTACTGCTGCCAGCTGTGCTTTTTTTCCAGGGGTTTTCGCTATTGTCAAGGTATTCCCAAGTGGCATCTCAGAATCACACTTTTTTATACATTAATAAATTACTTTAATATGAAACTACTTTAAACAGTGTGATTCTTTTTTCATCTTGAAATGGTTTCTTTAATGCCAAATGTCTACATTTGTACACAGGAAGCAAAAAGAATGTGTTATTGTAATACACTACTCTGCACCCACCCTTTGCATGGCTCGGCGAGATACAAAAACCGGTCCACCCCATTTCTACAAAGAATTCAACATAGTTTTATGCTAAAATATCACTTAATGCACCCGAGTCTGTATTCAAATAAAGGAAACCCCTGGCAGGAGTCTTATCATATACTTTATATAAATACATTTCCTGACGGAGGCTCATTGGACCAGAGACTGGCTACATCATTAGAGACATTAAGTCAGAGATGGCTGTGTTTATACAGATTTAAGAAAAAAAATTACTTTTCTCAAGTTAGATTAGTGAAGTAATGACATGACTTCCACAAAAAAAGAAATATCATTGATGATAATAGTGTTTAAATGTGTAAAGATAAATAGATCGCAAGCCTTGTGTTTATTCTACATGCATTAGAACTGATGTCTCATCTGTATGCTACTATTGCACCACTACAAACAATGAAGCATGACCACTCTGAGGCTTGTTTATAGGCATGAGCTAATCACTAGTGCTCACACATTGAAATGTTGTCACCATTCAGTAAACCTGTTACATGGTAGCGATTTGTAAATAAGAATTTTGATATAGCTGGGCATTCATAGATTTCATTGGAATGCTTCTGATGTATTCTGACCCACACAGGAACCTGTTATATATTAGTGTGGTGTGTCTCTCTGGTTCTGTGGCTGTGTGACCTAACGTGGCGCATCTTTGTGTTGACTATGATAAATTAGATCACTTTATCAGCTCAACGTCCCACAGTGTCCCTCTGGATGTTCTTTGTTACTCGGCATCTTTCAGTAGCACATCAGCTCAAATATTTTCACTTAAGATTTACAGCCATCAATCACAGAAACTTCTGCTGACATGGGTGTTTCCAATGGCTCTGCAGGATCTCACTCTGCTGCTGTGTCTGCCATCTTTTATTCATTCCTGGCTTTGTACTAAGTGTCACTCAGCATTCACAGGATCGCTCAGTTCTGCTCTGCTGCTTTCGTATTCATGAGCAGGGTACTCCTGCTCCTGTGGGACGTGCGGGTAACTTAGTTGTTCAAAAATCAACTCATGCTGCATTGTCTTGTAGGGTAGGTAATATGATTTGTGCATGATTGCTAGCTCTCCTTCCACTGCTTCATTCAGAGGCAGGAGGTTTTTAGGGTATGCTTGGAGTGAAGTGTTGTATCGTTGGTGGTGTAAGAAATTGTGGGGAGAAGAAACGAGTGTGTGTGTGTGGGTGTGTGTGTTGGAGGGGAGCGAGAGGTTGACAGATTACTGTAAATATATGTCCCATTGGAGGATTCTTCTGTGCAGAAATGATAAATGAGCTTCTAGGTTGGGGTCAGCAGGAGAGCCCTGTGTGGCATAGACAGTGTGGAGTTACACCTGGTGCAAAGAAGAGAAGAGAAATGGCGGGGTGTTAGCGGGATGTCATCTTTCCTAACAGAAAAACGGTTTGATGTGGCTTGACCTCCTTTAAGCTCCAGTTATGAAAACACAATAAGTCTTGTTTCATATCTGAAATCTTGGACCCTGTGAAACATTCAAGCTCCATACTCATGGTGCCTTAAGAAGCAAATGGTGGGTGAAGAGCAGTGTGACTGAATGATATGAAACATCAGACACAGATTTCTGAGTCTAGTAGAAGTAACTACCTGACACTGATCCGCTGAAACCCTTAAAATCACTGCCTATTATTTAGTTACTCATTGTAAGCTAGGTCTGAACTACCAGGGTGAAACCCATGCAATTTACCTGAGGCTTGCAATCCAGGTGGCTCTGAGCGCTGATGCCTCTATGTGGATAATTGCTTCCTCCAAACTAGAGCACTACCCAGCATGTAATTACTCCATTTAACTGAATCCTTCCTGCTTTTCCAAGTAGACGATAAATTGCAAATAAAACCGTAGTAAAGCATCGGTAGAGTTTTCTTTACTTATCTACTACTGCGTTCAAATTTTGCATTTCAGTGAGACTGCTTCTCTATAATATATAGTGTTATATTTCTGCTGAAAGGTGATCCATGAGTTTCTTCCAGTAGAGATCTGGAAGGTTAGAAAAATATGAATTATTCAATATGACATGACTAATTTAATCTCAATGTAAATCTTATACCTTTTAAAGCAAGGATTTGTTTTGTAATCTATAATATTCACAAACAACCGACTTTCAGAAAAGTGAGCTTATACGCATAAAGTTGAACGGTGTGAGGTATTTGATATTGAAGCTCCCCCTAGTGTTTATAGGAGATCAAGGCATTTTTTGAGGAGCAAATAAACTGGATTATCTATCAGCCAAATCAAAATCAATATAATACCTAAGAGCACATTTTTTTCTTGACAACATAACTGTATTAATTCAAATGCAGAATATATTAACTGATTGTTAATTAGTAGTTTTACTGTCTAAGGACATCCACTAAGATAAAAGAAGGAAAGAGACATTCACAGTTTTTCACGGAGCACTTTAATTTAAAAAATAAACCATACAACATTTAATTTTACAAAAACACTTTTATATACTAAATATACGGGGGCAGCTGTGGCCTAATGGTTCGAGAAGCAGGTTTGGGGTCGAAAGGTCACTAGTTGGATTCCTGGGCCAGCAGGAAAAATGTGTGGTGGCGGGGAAAGGAATTTTTATTGTTTCCGTGTTGTATATACTAACACAAGAGAGTTAAGAGACACTAGCTTTCACATGTACACATGCTCAACTGAGTCTGTCATGATTTTTTACTAATGTTTATAAATGAAACATCAAATTCTCAGTTTAGTGTTTCCTTTTTGGCTTCTGCTTCTGCGTAATATATGCTAAAACATTTTTGAATCTCAGGCTCAGTGGTTGCCGCTGCATTGACCAATCCCCTCGACGTTTTCAGGGGCAGTTCACTGACATTCACCACGGCTCACCTGCATAACTGTTTATATATTAGAATGTTAGCAAATGCTATGATAGTATGCAAGTATTATGTTAGTATACATGTGGAATTCTCAAATCTGATCGGTCAGATGATATTAACTAATATTTACACTTCATCTGATTAATCAGAAAATGTTGTTTAGTTTTGTTTAATAGCATCCCGGAAGTAGTTTACTGTAATTCATGTCATGACTTTTGATGAACAATCACAGAGAGAGTTCTTAAAATGTGAGAGAACGTGATACAGTATAATGTTTTCCCCAAAAAACTTTCTACAAATTTTGGAATGTAAAATTGTATACATGTACGTAATATAATTGCAATAGAAATTTGAAAACACACACACGTATGCACTCATTTATTGTTATTTTCTTGTTCTGACTATAGTTTTGAGCAGTACAGTAATTGGTGTGTTTTTGTGCAGGTGTGGTGCGAGTGGACTATGGAGACGTGTCTGCTCGCAAGGCCCTGAGGGAAGCTCTACAGTGTAAACCTTTTTCCTGGTATCTGGAGAACATCTACCCAGACTCCCAGATACCACGCAGATACTACTCACTCGGAGAGGTATACTCGGATAGGTCTTCTGGGCTCTGTTACTTTATTCTGTATTATAGAATTAATATTTTAGTAATAATTTTTTGGCGTGAAGAATGAATTTTTCTTGCATCTGTAGACTTAGACTAACATTGCACTATTGTTTACAAAGTCAAGGCACATATTGTTTATGGCAGTGCCTCTAGCTGGCAGACAGATCAACCGATCATTTGTCTTTTTTTATTGCGTCACCTCCAAAAACTGCACTGTAGAGAATGGCATCTCACCACAGTTGACTGATAGAAATGTCATCTGTCTCACAAAATGTGGTGTGTAAGACAGGTAGTTTGTCATCGTAATGTTAACAGAGGTGCAAAACTGCATTTCATCTGGTTTTCTTCTAAACCGGTCTGAAAAGCATCGTCTTCACTGTGTTGCCATGTAAAAGACTACGCCATCAATACTAACACAGGCCTGATAAACAAAACTTCAGGAGGTTCAGAGCATTTTTGAAATATTTCAGAAATATTTGCAAAAGTACTCCTTATAATCAGTTGGCAAAAATTTGCAGTTACTTTTAACATTCATGGTAATTAGTGTCACTTACATTAGCAGATATAATCTGTCATTTCCTCCCCATCTTCTCTTTAGTTCTTTCACTTGAAGTTAATAAGATAAAAATACAATGCTAGCCATGATAAACCCCATCACACCCAACCACAGTCCAATTATATCCCTAAGGGGAAAATAAACACAAACTTAACCAAAGCTTGCATACATTATATACGTTTTTGCACATTAAAATGCGTTATTGTTATTTCAAGTTATTTATGAAGAAAAAAAAAGTTATAAATCCACACACATGGGGGCAACATACACACACACGATTCTCATGTAGTCAACAGTGAATACGGAAGTAATTTGCATATGAATATTGGCAGGTTATACCATTCGTTCATTTAAACAAGCCAATGTTTGTCTGATGTATATGAACGTAAGTAAATACAGTATTATATGCAGAAGTGCCTAGTTTTCTTTTCTTCAGAAGGTTAATGGTTTATATCTTTTGTTTGTTACATTAATATCTGGATACTTTTATTTCTACCATTATATTGCCTTATATGGACCGATGAATTGTGGTCCTATTCTGCGAATTCACACACTAGCAATAGTAAAACAGTTTTCGAGCTGGCTAATGCAAACTATCAAATGGATTTTAGCGGACTGCAAAACCACATAATAATCAATGCATATGTGTAACTGGACAGTTTGTAAGGCTTACTTATCATTTCACTTTCTGCTGGATGCAGTAAGAGATTGTGCAATGTAGTAGGAACGCAGAAGAAACTGGTTAGGATGCAGTATAATCTTCATGGACACGGAGAACATGGTCAAACATTGGCCATGTTAAAAAAAAAATAGTGAGGGCATGGTCTAATCAGGACACAGTAAGAATTTAATAGGGATGTCAGAATGACAGCATTGACATAGTAAGGACATAATAAATAATAAAATATTGCATTGCACTTACTGGTTTCTCACTGGGTTTTAATTGAATTATTGCTATGTCAGTGGAGTTCTAATTATAGCTATTGTACACATAGAATTCAAAACACTGTTTTAAAGCAAGGAGATGATACTTGACATCATACTTTATTAGGCTAAAGTTAGATTAACATTACTTTTCCACGGTAACCCCTGTCTTGACATTTGTTTACTGTGTATTATTGATATCAGTATTGTTGGCTGCTGTTGTGCTGTTGACGTCTTGTCACTGATGCTAACTGAACATTAGTAACACTGTATTAAATAGAGAGAGGCTGTAGAGGGGCAGTTGCCATTGACGGGTGCCGAGTGTCTGAGAGTGGTGTAGGATTTCCAGCTGTAAGGCCATTGGCTGATGAATGGCTAATGGCCCTGAGTCTGTGTTTACAGAAAGTTAAATACATCAAATCAGACTATATCGCTATACAGGTTAATGTTAGAAGACAAACAAAAAATGTCCTTCTTTGCCTGTTTAGTATGCAGAAAGTTGAAGGGCAAATTATATAGTGGAGTCTTTTGGAATCACTGTAACACAGATCGGCTTTTGCCATGTGATTCTCACTACCCAGTGGACCGTAAGCTCAGAACACCACACCATTGGGTTGAATATGCCAACCAGCTCTAAGCCCAAGCACAAGGAGTTGTGAGTTGTGAGCACAGTTATACTTTTATTAAAATATTTCCATTAAGTGGCTATCTTTGCAACACACCCAGGCAGGCATTTAATGTCATGGAACACCAGTCTGCCATCTACTGGAAAGGAGGGAGTGACATAAACCAGAAATGTATCAACAGGATGCAGTTTAAACCTGGAATTAATGTTTTTCAGATTGCTACAGTACATGCACGTTAACTTTGTAACTATCAGAGTAAATCATATCTGTAAATGCATCAAGACTTAGAAACTAGCAGGCCAAGTACTTTCTGTTACATCTTAACCAATAGGATGATTGGCTCTTTTAACTGAGAGGTGAGACTCGTGTAATACAGCTAACATGTTGAGTGTTATGTGCCACCTCCATCAAATCTGGTCTGTTTATACTTATCATATCAGCTCCCCAACCAAGCACTCCACTTTCCATGAGCATCATCTGTCTACAAACACCCAGGACTACAACTCCCAATCCCTTCTGAACATTATTTTCAGTCTGTATTTCAACTTTGGCCTTGAATACTGTTTTGGATTTGTCTCCTTTGATCATCATGAAATCTTTCTAACTCCTCATGCATCCTCATTTGCCTGTTTTCTTGTATGTAAGAACATTCAGACGATCTCTAAAACAAATTTTAACTGCAAAGTTGGACCAGGAGTCAATACCACTAATGCAACTGAGCAATTTGGTGGCATGTGAAGTGAAGCGCCTGGGATTAAATATTGCTGAGGCTTGATGAGTAGATAGAAGCCAGGTTCACGGGTGAAGGGGCAGAAGGAGACCACTGGGGAATGCCTCTGTCAAACACACATACACACACACACAGAACAGACATAGAAATCAGACAGGAGACACAGGGGACAAATACAGATGTGAGGGGAAAAAACAGAGAGAGGCTGGAAGAATTATTACACATCTACTACATTCATCTCATGATCTAAAGAGGTAATCATAGCGTAACCAGGCTTGTCACAGAAATGTTGCTGTTCTGATTCCCAGGACTGGCATGAAAAAACATCCATGGCTTGTATAAGGCACTTAACCCCCACTTGTCCCCCAGCTGCAGGTTTTGCTGCACACTGTTCCTTTGCCTAGTGGTTGTGTGTGCTCACTGCTGATGGTTAAGGACTGGTTAAATGCAGAGGTCAGATTTACTGCAATAAGTATGCATTCAAAGAGATTTAGTCTTTAAATAATATTTTAATTTAAAGTTGCTTCATTTTGAGCATTATAATTCTGCGATGAGTTTAGTGCTTCCGTGTCATTTCATTCATTGGTCCATAACATTTCCATTCATATACAGCCACGAATGCACCAGAACTGATCTCCAGTCAGCATCTCACACAAGTGTTAGGAGTATTTATCTTTCCATTAAATCTGTAATATGTTTGGCTCGAGAGACATGCTGTATTTTACATAGTTTAGTATGCCTGATCTCAAGGTAAAGCTGTTAAAGAGCCAATGTGTTAGTTTTAAGTCCAGGTTCAGCTCTATTAAGCTTATGATGTCCATGGAGCAAGGGACTGATGCCAGCTTGAGCTGATTTAAGGGCTTTTGAACCAGACTGATGTGCTGTTTTGGGAAACTGAATGTATGTACTCGTGAAATATAGATGTTATGCTGAGGCTTGATAATTTATAACGCCGCAGTAAGGCTGACTTTTTACACGTCTGCTGCTGGTTCAGTTTCCTGAGGGAAATATCATAGTCACTTTTACTGCACACATTAAGTTTTGTGGTATTTAATTATAAATCGTCTGATAAATTGTTTGACTAGTAAATAAGGAGGACATTTTTAATAGATCCTGCTCAATATGCGCAGCATATTTCGGAACTGGTAGAGGATTTGTTTGATTTTGGAATCTTTAACCATGGAACAAAGTAGAGTTTTAAACAACCTGTGATCGCTAGTGATTTGTGCCTCAGCCATCCTTGTAGTCCTGCAGGTACACTATATGTTATGAATGCTCTGTAATTACTTTTTGGTTAGTGTTGTTTAATTATGTTGTCAAGCACATGGGAAAATCTAGGCCATGTGTTATTAATTACAAGAGCAAGAATTTTTTGCTGCAGACTTATTGGAGTGATAACTCGATATGTAATGAAATTAAGTATTTATTAATTTTAGGATCTTTCCTTCCCAGCTCATTGACTAGACTGAAAGCAATTATTAGCAACATTTTTCTTTTCCTTAGAAATTAAAGAGGTAAGTTTTTAACAGTACCAGGGCCACGGCTATGCACTGTTGGTTCTCTCACTCTCCAGTTTGCAGTGAGATTAGTTTTGCACATGTTGCTCTAGCTGCACGCTTTAATAGATAGCTTCTATATACAGCTATATGTTGACACCATGACATGCTCACATAGGGTCTTTTTTGTGTGATTAAAAACAGTAATCAGCATGGTATTCTATACACCAACCACTTCAGATATTCTCCTTCCCTGTATACAGTACACACGGATCAATGCATCATACACTCAGGACCATGTGACAGCTATAAAAAATGGCACCAATAACTCAAAATCGATCGATCAAACCGACTTACTATCCATTTTGCTGTGATGGGTCACATTTCATTTTGCACATTACGTTATACATTTAGTCACACATTATTGGTCAGGTACTGATATTTGGTGAGTGCTAAATCATTCCAAAGGTGTTCCGAAGGGTTAAAGTCAGGGCTGTGTGCAGGCAAATCAAATTCTACACCAACTTTTCAACAAACCTCACTTCATAGGGCTTATCATGCTGGAACAGGTTTCAGGCCCCTTAGGTCTAGTAAAGGGAAATTGAGAGCGTACTTTGATACAAAGGCAGCCTATACAAATTTGTGTTTATAACTCTGTGGCATTTGGGTAAGATCCGCATATAAGTGTGATGGTCGGGTGTCTATGTAATTTTGGACATAATAAAGAGTATATATATGTTGGGTTTAACAAAAAATAAATGGGCGTGGGAGTTTCTGTGTGGTGTTTGCATGGTCTCTGCATGCATGTGTGGGTTTTCTCTGGGTACTTAGATTTCCTCCCTCAGTCCAAGGACATGCACATTAGGCTAACTGCCTGTTCCAAATTGACCCTAGGTGTGAGTGTGAATGGTTGTGTGTTTGTTGCTCTGTGATGGTCTGGCGAGCTGTTCAGGGTGTACCCTGCCTTCATCTAGTGTCGGCTGAGATAGACACCAGTCTCCCTGTTAAGCAGTTCAGCAAATAAATGAATGAGCGGAAATATGTGTGGCATTGTATAATGATTTGTAACTATAGTTCTGTAGTGTCCGTTTTCAGTATGGTAAACCACTTGACCTTGCAGATCAGAAACGTTGAGACCAACCAGTGTGTGGACAACATGGGAAGGAAAGAGAACGAGAAAGTCGGCTTCTTTAATTGCCACGGGATGGGTGGGAACCAGGTGAGAACACCCTAACTCAGTTAAACTGCACACTGTTTCAGAACGTTTTCACAACCTCACTTTATTCTAACCAGAGAACTTGTTAAGTGCAACAGTGTACCCGTGTGTGGTGTGTAGGTGTTTTCATACACAGCAGAAAAAGAAATCCGGACTGACGACTTGTGTCTTGATGTGTCCCGTCTGAATGGCCCAGTCATTATGCTGAAGTGCCACCACATGAAAGGCAACCAGATGTTTGAGTATGATGCTGAGGTATGTATTAAAGATTTTGATGTAGTAACATTTAAATAGGCATATCTTCAACATGGGTATGATATAAACAATGATTTTAAATACATATATTTAAGGATAGTTTTTACCACTAGATGGTGCCATAAACCATGGATTTTACTTTGCATTTCAAGCACATTGTTTTTGACTGCCCAGGAGCTATAATTTACTTAAATCCATGCTTATTCTTGTTGCCTAGTATTTTGGCAAGTGGGAATATGATTTTAAGGTAAGCTCAGCTGTTTTACTGGAAGTTGTGGTAGTTATTCCTGAGTGCAGTATTAGTTGTGTTGTTTTGTTTTTAGCAAATTAGAAAGTGACATGATCTTTAGAAGTCCTTGTTAATTAGATTTATTAATTCCTAGTATTCATATAGCAGTATTTAGTAGTGCCAAAGTTAATAACAAAAGAAAAACAATACTATCATAAACTTCCTCGCGTAGGTTGTCATTCGGGAGATACATTTGGAGTTATAACCAAATAATCTAATCTGATCTACTCTAATCTCATATAATATAAAATATGGAAGGCACGGTGGTGTAGTGGTTACTATGTCCGTCTCATAGCAAGAAGGCCCTCAGTTCTGGTCCTGCTTGGGCATTTCTCATTGGAGTTTGTATGTTCTCCCTGTGTTTGGGTGGGTTTCCTCGGGCTACTTCAGTTTCCTCTCACAGTCCAAAGACATGCACATCAGGCTAATTGGGTGTTCCAAATTGTTTTTTGTGTGTGAGTGTGTTGGCCTTGATTGTTGAGCTGTCCAGGGTCTACCCCGCCTTCACCCAGTTGGCTGAGATCCATGATCCTAGTAGGATTAAGTGGAATGGATAAATAATATAATATAAGGTTATATAATATGATATAACATAACATATTAGTATATACTACATGGAAACTGCACAATCTGTTTAATCTGCAATCTCGGGATTAAAAAACTTTTTTCTGAGTAGATAATCCTTGAATTAAAACGACGAACACTCATGGTTTTTCACGGTCACGTGGACAAAGCTGCATCATCATCATGCTTTAAAAATGGAAAAGTAAATCATAAAAACCTCTTTTTTTGGTTTCTGTATACACTAAAACTTTAAATAAGTGTAAAACACACATGTACAGCATGCAGTATACTTACTTTCCATCTAGTATATACTAAACTCTGAATGAGTAGGCTATAAACAGACACCGTTAAACAGTTAGCTACACATCGCTTAGCTCTGCTCCTACGTCTATTTTTAAAACTATAAAAATCTCATTTTTTGATTGCTTTTCTTTGTTGGTGTGTAGTGTATACTATAACCTTAAGAGGGGTGGTAATAGAGACTCCATTGTGCAGTTCTTATGTACCTATTTGCTCATGCGCATCTGTTAGGATTTTAAAAATGTTAAAATAAAGCAAAAAAAATTGTGTCTTGTGGAATTTCGCACCTCTGCATCATGTGCACATTTAATAATCATAAATGTACAATGCAGTATAGACCTTGAAACTAAGGTATATTTGAAATGAAGCTATGTGATATGTGAGTTTCAATCTTACAAGTTGAGAAGAGAACATTAATTTTAATCACAGAAACCCTTGTCTACAGTGAACTGGGTTATGGTGTTGCCCTATCATGTGCCCAGTTGTGTTTCCTCCTCCAAATTATTTAGTCCTCAACTACAAGTCTACTGAATGCCCCTGTATATCAGTTTATTTATACATTGGCCAAGACTGCTGAAAAATTATTTTGATGAGTAATTTATGCAGCATAAAATATTCACTGGTTTGAGTTTTGAGAAATGTCACAGTCTGTCAATGCAGCCCATCTTTAAACTATTTTTAAAGGCTGTTGCTGACTCCAAAATCTCAGATCATGAAAGTTTAATAGGTTTTTTGCAGAACATTTCACTGTCAGTAAACCAAATTTCACATTTTCCACTTGATGCCTGAGGGAATAGATGGCAAACTATAAAAATAGTCATTTAGTTATTTATATATCACATTCATATTTTAATCCTACCACTTCTGCCAATATTACTTCATTTTAAAATAATAGAGAACTACAGTTTGTTCTCATATCGCTACATCATTCACATCACTTGCCGTCTATCATGCCGCCCATATCATTTGTGTTAATGGAATTATATTTTTAGGACATTTGTATGTATCTCAGATCAGGAAACTCTGGCTCATTTTAATCTTGCCACATGTACTTACACTGTGTTATGAAATAGTGCTCAAGCAGTGTTATGTTCTAGAGTAGATAGAACCTGCCTGATGTGTCCACGTTGCACTGTGTACCATCCATGTTCATTCTTGCTGCTCTGTGTGGTGTGTAATGGTGACCATCAGAAGGGCACATTCCTGCATATTACCACACAGTCATGCCTCACCATCAGTCGGCTGGAGGATGGAACGTACGGGCCTACAGTGGAGTACTGTGATGATAGTCCACTTCAGTCTTGGGTTCTTAAGAACTTTACCACACTGGAGGTGGTTAGAAAGGTCTACTACAGCGCCACTGATTACTTCCTGTAACCGGGGAGCCCAGGACATAGCAGGTTAGTGCTGGAAGGATTAGTGGCCCAGTCCTCTGTACTCAGCCTTTAGTCAGAGATCAGAAACACCACTCAGTGAGTGCTATATCCAGCATCTGAACTCAAACATAATTAATAATAAGTTTTTCTCAGCTAGTTAATTTGCTAGTTATATTATTAGCTCAGCAATAAACTGTTCAGGGTGTACCCCGCCTATCACCTGAACACAGCTGGGATTGACACTGACATCCCTTGAGACTTTGACGTATGAGAAGCTTAGATGATGAATGGATGGATAGTTATATTAAGTATTCTAAAAATGAGCTAATTGTTCATGCTTGCTATGAGTGAATAACTTGCAAGAAGTCTAATTACTGGACCACTGGATATCAGGGAGCTCCTGTAATCACCTCACAGTGCATTTTACTGATAAAAATAGGCTCCATAATGAACAACCATAATAAATACTGAAGACAGGATCAGTGCTTATGCGAGTATGAGTGTTTCATGGACATAGCAAAGCAGATGTGCCTCCCTTCAATCCTCTATCACAGATTATCTCTAGAGAAAGATAATACAATATTATGAGACACAATATTACTGAGAAGCCCCAAAGTCCTCTGTTGTGATGACTTCCCCATGAAGGGAACAACTTCAAAAGATCAGCGTCTGTCTGATATAAAGCTATAATGCTGAAAATTCCTTCCAACATTGTTAAATAAATCTCTCCTCGCAGAAAACGTGTCAATGATAACACCCGTGCTTTATGGCGCTTCCACCATACATCAAATACTATGATTTATACGCTATTATTACAGTATTCACAGTATTGTTTATTTCTGTTTTGTTTCTGATTGTTTCAGTATTTTTTGGTGTTTAGTTCCTCTTAGTACATGGGAGGAATCTTAATAAAAATAATTGATGAATATATATATATATATATATATATATATATATATATAAAAAAAAATCTATATTTCATCAACTCAAATTCAAGTTAAATTAGAGTACATCAGCGTGTCCTGCTTTACAGATTTTGAATAGCATGCCAGGTTAGCAGAAATAATTGCTTTATTGGTTTTATTTCCTGAAACTAAACAAATTGATGTATAATGTATGTTGAAGGAGGGGTATATTTGAGGACTGGGCCTGTTTACACACTTAGATGTGTTAAAGTAGATTAGTTAAAATGTGATTAAAGTAGAAACGTGAATGTCCTTGCTAGGTTTAGTGAGTACTTGTCCTGCTTGAGAAATCTTGAACTTTAGGCACAAATTATAAGTTCCAGAACAACGAACACTCTCAGCTCTTGTATTCAAGATGGATTCCAGGGTGTTTAAGATCTATTATTGCTGACCTTTTTAGTGCTGTATGAGTGGTCAGGAGCTTACCTGAGTAATAATGGACATCCAAAGAGCTGCTGTGTACGCGCCACCATCACCAGGACCATTTCCACACCACCACTCAAATTAAATTTTATTTTATATTTATGTTCTTTACATAAATATTTCATATTTCTATGAAAATTTGGTACTCGCTGCTTCACTTTACATATCCCTTTTAGTAAGAGCAAAGGAGGCATAATTTTTTTTCATAACACAACCTAATTATCTGTGCACAGAGCTCTGAAATAGGTTTGTCTTTGTTTGTCAGTTCTTTTGAAGCGGTTGCTCATTGTGCAAGGCCCCTTTCATGGCCCTGGCCTCTCAGAGAGCGTGGCTGCATCTGAGCACTATCACACAGCCGTACCACAGCTGTGCTCAGCACAATAGGGTGTATGTATGTGTGTGTGTGGGTGTGTGTGTGTGTGTGTGTGTTGGACGGTGTTACTGTGTAG
>JAOUQZ010000047.1:15035286-15055413 GCA_028564935.1 Neosilurus hyrtlii | reverse complement strand
TTGTATATATATATATATATATATATATATATATAGATATATATATATATATATATATATATATATACTCTGAGTGCGACAATGTGGCTGCACCCTGCGGTGTATGTGTTCTCACTTTGGATGAGTTGCAGGATGAGATGCCAACCTAATTTTCCATGTGGATTCATACAGTACATGATAAGAAGAGAAAAACAAATCCCTATGCAAGATATATATATATAAATTGCACATTTAAATTAAACACTGAATACATTTAAACAGTAGCTACATTTTTGAATGTACTAAGAACTTTCAGGCTGCAATGCATGACTTCCTAATTACTGGGGTCCAATTATAAGGTAACACGGAGGCCAAACATGTTGAACATATACAGTATAGAGCTATGGAAAAAATTAAGAGACCACTTTTTTACTGGGGTGGTGTTATGAAGCAGTTGAGGAGAAAAGTACTAATCACACTTATGGAGCAGTAAGTAGACAAAATTAATGAATATGAGAGAAAAGTTACTATGATTGAAAAAGAAGAAGAAAGAAGGTCCAACACAACTATTTCGTGACCTCTTTATATGATTTTAAAACTGGTTATTGTGGCATTTCAGGTCTCCGGCAGTAAGGATAATATTATAGTGACTATCAGTTAATTATATTTATTATTGATGCCACTGTAATGCTAAGCACTTCTTCCTCACAGCAAGAAGGTCCAGGGTTTGAGCCCTATGCCTAGCTCGTAGTGTTCCTGTGTAGAGTTTGCATGTTCTCCTTATACTTGCGTGGTTACTCCAGTTTCCTCCCTAAGTCCAAAAACATGTACATTCGGCTAATTGGATATTTTCAATGTGAGTGTGAATGGTTGTGTGTTAGTGTGTGTTGACCCTGTGATGGACCGGGTGTTCAGGGTGTACCCCACTTTTGCTGAGTCAGCTGGGATGAGTTCCAGCTTTCTGGCTACCCTTATAAAGGAAAAAGTAATTTAAAAAATGTAATAAAAAAAAAATCTATGCCACCAAAACATTTTGTTTGATTAAACAATCACAAAATGGTTCTTTGTGGTTGGAGATTTTGAGCAGTAGATTAACAGTGAAAAATGTTGGCCATGTGGACATTAGACAACCAGTCTATAAATCGATTATATTGAAAATGTGCAGCTATGTTTTATTTCTCTGTACTGTGCATTACTTGAGAATAACAAGAAAATCCATTTTTGTAATTGCCACTGCCTGCATGCAATTCCCGACTGGACAGCTAGTATTACTCTTATACCCTCCTGTAATACTCTAACATAAACGGCTGGGGATTTATGATTTCTGTCTTTAGATTACTTTTTGGCGGCTAAATCTGGGTAAATATCAAAACACACCTCCTTCAAATCTTGAATAAATACAAACCAATACCACACATGGCTAGGAGAATCTTTCAGAGCAAATCATTTAGTAATTGATTTTAAATAGTATTTGCACATGTATTTTGATGGGCTTAAGTGGTTTATCCAGTTTTATCCTAGACCTCTGCTGCAGAAGGATTAATGTACTAGTTTGTCCTCTGTAAAGTGCAATGCTGCAATTCTCTGCACAAATCTCACTTAAGAAAGTAATAAAATGTGACAAAAATGAAATTCTGCTCATTAATATGTAAAATGAATAATTAGCAATGTGTGTCATAAAGGCACTGAATATATCTTGCATGAAATACTCAATATTCTTACTGATGCTTTATACGATGCAGTGTTTTAAATTGTTTGAAGAATACTACATCAATGCAGCCAATATCATTTGGGTTTGGTTTACACTGTAGGCTTTGATTCATGTAGCATGTGATATTTAAATTCTGAAACATTGCCACATTACTGTCTCCATTTTGCCTGTTAATGTTAATATTTTGGTTCTTTTATTGCAGTTTTAATAACCATTCTGTCTTCAATTACATATTACTGATGTGGAGCAGCTGTCCTGTTGTAAATATTCCGTATTTTTGAGCATTGTTGTACATATAAAATCAATTATTTTTTTAAGCTGACACTTAAAAGTCCTATTTACCTCTAAAAAGCACTGATGTGTGCACTGATGTGTTTGATGTGTTCATTTCTAGATGTATTGTATCCTTTGAAAACTCAAAGCAGAAAGTTCACTGGCTGTTTCAGCACAAGGCTTCTTACTTTATTGATATATTACTGGCATTTCTTTTCAGTTAGATTGCTCCGTCTATTGTGTAATTATCAATAATTTTAATAGTTGTAAACCATTGTGTTAAATACAGCGTGTGGTATTCATTTAAAATAGATTTCATTATGGACAGTGTGCAGGTTGTCATCTTTGGATGATATTTCTTGCACATAAATTCAAAGAGAACAAAGTCACGTGGCTCCCAACTGGTATACTGTTCAAATAAAACCTAACTGTCTGTGGGTTTTTATAAGATACTAAGTGCATGAAATAAATACAGCATAGATTGCCGTTCAACTCGAACAACTGTGTAACTGTGTATTTGTCTTGAGTGATACTCAATGCTCAATGTTTGTTCATTTTTTTTGTAAGTAAGAAATGATGAAAATATATTGATTTACCATACATATTTAATAAATGAATATCCGAAACTGAACCAAAATAAACATCATGTGCCGAATGTAGCTGTCAAGGTTTCTTATATAAGTATAATGTATTATTTCTACTTACTACATGTCAGCATGTTAATATGCTTAAGCATACCAAGATACCAAATCCCCGGGTCTCAAGTTGTAATACACAGTATTGTATATGATTTGAGCTGAATTTTGCATCTGCTTCTACACTATGGGGCTGAATAAGCTGCAACATTAAACAACTCATAGCAATCATAATAGCAACGTTATGCATATAACATGATGGGGCATTGAAGCACTAATCAAGGGCAGTGGAGGCAAATTTTAATGAATTACGACATAACAACTAAGAAAGTTGAAAAGGAAGACTAGCGGTAGAAGAACACAAGATATTCTTACATCTGTTGTTCATATATTTCCAATATGTTAATCATTTCCTTTAAATCAACCCTGACAACCCTAGGTTTGAAATAAAGGAATCTTACATCAGTATATTATTAAATTCCCACCTATTTTTCATCACAGGAGAAACCTGTTTTCATTTTACATACATGCTCATGACTAAGTCATCGCTGATTGACCAGTAAGACAATTGCACCGTCTCCCACCCATTAAAGCACACTTGGACTCCTGGCAGCAGATGGCTGTGGAGTCATTAGGATTCCTACTCATGACTCCTAACTGTCACACCTTTTGAGGGCATTTCTGGGGAAATCAAGGGTTGAAAGTCCAAAATGTTATGGATTAAAACTCTTTTAAATTAAGAAATATTGTAAATTAGGTTTCCTCCGGGTACTCCGGTTTCCTCCCACAGACCAAAGACATGCACAATTGGCTAATTGGCTGTTCCAAATTGACCGAGGTGTGAGTGTGAGTGTGAGTGTAAAGTGCCGGCTGAGGTAGGCATCAGCCTCCCTGCAACCCTAGTCAGATTAAGTGGTTGGCAAATGAGTGAGTAATGAGTAAGTGTTTTATGTATTTGTTGGGCACTGTTTCTTTATTAAGTTCAACATTACAAAAAAAAAAGAAAAAATACAATTAAAAAGTGATCAAATGAGGGAGTAGTTAAAGCTTCATATTTTTTGCACAGAAACACTGAAGCGCAATTTACTTTTAATGTGCTGTATTATACACGTGATCAGGCAGAGATAGAGGGATCAGTTTGTGAATGTGCAGGGTCATGTTTGGAGTGGTTTCTAATTTATCTATGTAAAGATTCACCTTGTTAATTGTTTAATAAACAATTATTTGGATCAGTATCAATGGATGTGGTTGAATAGTCTCTATGATGAAACATTGAGGGGACTATCCAATTCACACCATCCACTGAGCCTGAGGTGAATAATGTTTTAGTATATACTACACTGGATTAAAAAAAGCAAACTAAATCAAGATATTCATCGTTTATTTTTTACACAATTTAACCATGACAGAGGCAGCAGAGCAATGTGTAACAGTGTCTTTTTAGAAACATGGCATGATGGTGCCTGTGTTGGGTCTGCCTGCTGTTACTTTGGATCTGTGTCGTTTTATAATGTGTTTTTTGTTGATATATTTACTGACATCCCAGTCAAATAGTTTTGTCCCTGCTGCTTGTACATACGATCGTTACACATTGTTAGAAATCAGGGTGTCTATGGAGAAGCATTTTAACAGTTGTGAGAGCAACAAACAAACTTTCCTGCTCCCGTTTGTATGCTTCTAATGCCCTACCACACTGAGTACCTGTTTTCTGCCCGGGGCTCCAGAAATTCCAAAAGGAGTGCCAGGAAAAGGGGTTGTCGTGCTGGTTTACAGGTGAGGCTGCGACGGCTTTCCCAGATAGGTGTACTCTGGCCTCACTACGGAGAACGCCCACAACATCTGTGACCAGTTCCGCTTCAGGACACTGAGGCTTTCGCCCCCAGCCGGGAGCTCTACTTGGGCCAGCGGCCCACCAGTGGGATCGCACAGCTGTTGACACAGTATGTGCCATTCCTATCAGGACATGGACTGGCTGCCCGGCTAAACTGGAGATCGAACGATGGATCACTCTACAATCAGTTGATTGTCAAGCTGACAATTGTCAAGCTGACAATTCGCCCAAATTGGATTTGCCTTTTCAATGCCCGCTCAATATCAAACAAGTCACTCTTTTTGAATGGAAAATGGATTTTATGTTCCTGACAGAAACGTGGCAGAGGGAAAACGACTTGTTCACCTCAACAAACTTTGTCCCGCTGGCTGCCACGTCATTGGGACACCTTGGCTGGTCGCTGAGGAGGAGGACTCGCTTCTGTGTAACGAGACACATTCATATGCCGAAGGATCCTTGCAAGTTTTCCCTCATTTCAGTCTCAGATGATTAAGGTTGGGTCAAATGATTTCTTTTATTGTGTGTTAATTTACCACATTCCTGGTCCAAAAGTTCACTTTATATCTGATTTTACTGACTTTTTATCCTCCGTTATTAAACAGGAGAAGGTTTTAATTCTTGGGGATTTTAACATTCATGTGGATGACACCGCATGTGAAAATGGCTGTGGATCTTTTATCTGTTACTGACTCTTTTGGTTTTACCCAGCATATTTCTGGGCACACACAGTAAGGGCCACACTTTGGACTTGGGTTTCTCACTAGGCTTAGACATCTCTAAGGTGCATATTGAAGATATACTTGTGAGTGATCAGTACTCCCTCTTTTTGAGCATAGAACTTCTTTAAATGGTGTAATAAAGAGCACTGAATATCTCTCAGCTCATATCCTCCAACAGGAACGTCCTGTTTGAATATCAGACAGGTTTTCGCAAAATGCATTCAACAGAAACTGCATTACTTAGGGTATCAAGTGACATTATGATGGCAGCCGACTCTGGACATTACACAGTTCAGTCTAATTCATAGACTTCGAGATGTGGTTGAGCTTTCAGGTGTGGTTTTAAAAAGATTGTCCTCCTACCTAAAACCACTCTGACTGAAGTTTTAGTGTTTTTGTGAATCAGTTTCTGTCTGAATCAACACAGCTCATCCTTTGGGGTACCTCAGGGCTCTGTCTTGGGCCGAGTACTTTTTCTCTTATATCTGCTCCCTTTAGGACAGATACTTAGTAAGTACAGTAAGGTATCATACCACTTTTATGCAGACAATATCCAACTGTACTATTCTTTTAAGCCCCCTGAGTTTCACAAATTATCTTCCTTGGCCACCTACTTGTCTACTATAAATCAGTGGCTAAGGGATAATTACTTATAGCTGAACTCTAAGAAAACAGAAGCGTTAATCATTGCTCCTGACATTACCATTCCCTTAATAAAACTGTACGTAGATCCTTTAGCTTCTTCTGTCCAGCCCTATGTGCGAAACCTTGGTTTTAATTTTGATGCAAAACTGTTTCTTTCATTGCCGCAATATTTCTAAATTGAAACCCCTTGTGTCCAAGGATGAATTGGAGATGATTATTTATGCTTTTATATCCTTGCTTCTGGACTTTTGAAATAGCTGTTTTACCTGTTTAAATAAAAAAGAGCTTGACCGCATTTAGGTCGTCCAAAACTCTGCTGTTTTTTACAGGCTTTTAACAGGAACATGCAAATGGGCCCATATCATGCCTGTTTTAGCCGCTCTTCATTGGTTACCACTGAATCTCAGAATTAATTTTAAAATCTTGACCCTAACTTTTAGAGCCTTGCCCTACCTCTATCCCTCCACTGTCTAGACACTGTCGATCTATTTACAAAGCAGCTAAAGACTTTTCTTTTTAAACAATCTTTCAGTTATACACAGGCTTTTATTGTTTTTATTGTTTCTTTCTGTTTTAAACATGTATTCTTAATCTACCATTTGGTATTTAATGTTATGTAGTTAATGTTATTCAAGTGTATTGAATTGTAAAGCACCTTGTGATTTTTTTTATCTGTGAAAGGTGCTATATAAATAAAATTTGCTTACTTAATTTACTTAAACAGAAAACTGTACTTCATAATGATGTGCTTTAAAATTCATTCATGATTTCGAAATATACTATGCAGAAACACAAGAAAAGCTAATTATAATATATTTAAATTAGTGAATAATTTTGTGATAGTGATGGTGCCGCCTGCTCCAAGTGACCTTGACAAAGTCATGCATTATTCACTCGAGAAAATGTCTATTATCCCCCAGAAAGCAATCCAATCAGATCTGGCCGTTAGTATATACTTATTATAATAAGATAAATGCTCATTATAAAGTCCCTTATGTGTAAACAAAGAAGTTATTAAGTGCATAAGTCAGTCACATAGTTATTATTTTATTCCATATTTCATTTGGAACCGAGCCTGTTTTTAGTTCTTTCACTTTGTGTTTGTTATGAAGTGACAGTTGTCAAAACTTGAAATTAAATTATGTGTAATTATGTGAATTAGTTGTTATCAGGAATTGTGTAAACAGACTCAGGGCCTTATCAGCAGAAACCAGTGGCACATTTTTTTTTATTCATGGTAATGTTTAAATGCTTATGTGATTTACAGACTATGCGACCACATACTGTGTACGAAGGCCTTCTTCTGACTATACCAATAAGACTGCTCTTACTGTTTTGTAAATTTTCACAATATCTATCTATCTATCTATCTATCTATCTATCTATCTATCTATCTATCTAGCTATCTATCTAGCTAGCTATCTGTCTATTTATATTTAACCTTCTAACTATAATGGTCTTCTCATAGATGAGAGTACCTGTCACCATGGTAACCGCTGGCATGTAATTGGTAAGCCCACTGAGTGTACTTGTCACTGTGTCTAGTTCCAGTGTGAGACTTTTCAGTGTTTCATTTTATGAATGATTTGTAAGCTTTGAGTCTTATTTATTCAGTCTATTTATACCTAAACTGGAAACTGACTTATAACAAGAGGTTCTACATCTTAGGTCATTGGCAAAGCAGCATCTGCGATTAACAGCACACCTGCACAGTTACACAAACACACGAGTTCAACATCGTTGAACACCTCGGTGTGTCTACCCCCTTTAACTATTTTGGCACTTGATATGTATGGTATATGTATAGTATATTCCTAATGGTTGGCTAATTTGATGCTGTAGATACATTCTCTTTTGTGTCTAAACATATAAAGCATATAAAACATACTGCATGCAAAAATGTATCCTTGCACCTGTCCCTCAACAACACAGCATCCAGAGCTGTCCATTACCAGTAATAAATGTTTGTTCTCTAATTTTTAGGCTGTAAAATTATTTAAATTCTTATAGAATTTTTTCTTTTACCAACAAATTGTAGTGTCCATCAAGTGAAAGTCCAAAGACACAATGTCATTTCCTCGAGCATGCTAAAAATAAAATCTGAATAGGGCTGTGATTAAAATAAAGAAGAAAAAAAGGTGTAATGAAGATAATAGCACTCCTCCGATTTGATGCAATTAATTTAGATTTCATGCTTGGACATGATTCCTGTTTATTTCAATATCAGCTTTAAATAACTGTGCTAATCATTTTAGTCCTCCAAAAACAAGGATTTGAGAATGATTTTTAAAAAAAGTAACAGGGTTACACTCTCCACAATTATTCATGCATTTTTATGTATTTGTGTGTTTTATGTGCTTGATTTTATTAAAATTATTAAAATTAAAATGCTAAAACAGAACCTGGCAATAATTTTATATTAGCCAGTTTTTTATTGACTGACCTGAAGAGTGCCATGGTTTTCAATATAAACCCTGCATCTGCCGTAACTTTGTTTTTTATGATTTGATATAATCAGTCAGGACATGAGATATAATCAGTCAGGTTACTTTTTTGTAACATCTTTACCCACACACAGTAGTCTAAACTTCATTATTCATTAATTATTTCCTTTATAATTTCATTAATAATTACAGATTGTATATACTGGTGTTAATTTACAGTCTGAGACTTGGGAGGAAAAAAAATCTGAAAAACTGAGCCTGAATCCTTGATTGTTAAAAGCTCATTTGCTTTTTCTAAGTACTCTGTGTGTTTTGATGAATTCATGCAACCTGAATTGTCATAGCCACGTGAATATAAGATTACACGTTCCACTGCTTGAAATTCCTAAATTTCAGTTAGGTTAAACCTACACACTTTATTCATTCATTCATTATCTATACCATTTATACATTGCATATTGTGGGTGAACTAGAGTCAATCCCAGTTGACAGTGGGCAAGGGGCAGGCAACACCCTGGACAGGTACACAGTTTATCATGGAATTAACACAGGGCAATTCAAAATAACCAGCTGACCTAATCTGCATGTATTTGAACTCTAATCAAACTGGAGCAGCCAGAGGAAGCACACACAGGCACAAGGAAAACATGCAAACTCCACATAGAAAGGCTGCCATTGAACCCGAACCTGCTTTCTATGAGGCAACAGTGGCAAACACTCCATCACATCTACATTTTCCACATATTAACTTCATATGTGGGAATTTCTAACATTTACATTAACAACTGATATACAGTATAGACACAATTTATTTAAAATATTGTACAAATATTTGCTAGCATCAAAGTAAACAGATTCATTACAAATACAAATCTCTGATTTCTTGATCTATTTTATAACATCTATTAAACTGAATGTATAATATATTTATTAAAAATAATTTGTTAAATCTAAATTTAAATTTAGAGCATCTTGAGGGTAGTGGATTTGGGGTTAAGCAGTTTTACTTGTACAGGTTGTCTACTGTGTTATTATTAGGTCACACTATTTAGAAGATGGGACTTTTGCCTCTTCTTGCATTCAGTGAGTTGGAAGGAAAGCAATAATGGAAATAGAAGCAGAGATAATTAGGCTTCCCTTGTTCTCTCACTGCCTTTCCCTCATTTTCCCTTTCCCCTCCTCTTGCCTCTCCTCCGTCTCTACTCCACTCTTGGAAGAAGTGCTGCTGGTAATTGTAGAGTGAGGTTTAATAGTCACTGAAATGAAAAGCAGCTTTAATTAGTGACCATTACCAGTGTGACGCTCCCTCCGGCCACCTGATTGGCACATTGTGTGAAGTGGGCTTCCGACTAGAAATTGCATTCTTCAAATCGAGATCTAAAATTACACCATGTTCAGGCAGAAATAGGGCTGCATGCTACTGAATCAAAATAGTGCTGTGCTGGTGTCTGTGTGTAGCTGTTCAGAGAGAGAGGCACTGATATGCAAAAGCTCAATTGCTAAAAGTTTAATTGATATAAAAGACATTTTATTCATAAAGAATTGGCTATTGGGTTGCCGTCAGTGTCTTTCTGCCTTGCGATAGCCTTCCGAGCTGTCCAGGGTGTACTCTGCCCTTGCCCAGATTCAGCGGAGATGGGCGCCAGCCTCCCTCCGACCCTAATTAGAAATAAATTAAAATGAGTCAATGAATAAATAAAACACATTTTCAGCTCCATTCCTACTCTAAATGAACAATTTAGGCATCATAATAGCTTAGAAACAGGCTTATAGTGCCATTTAACGCTAATTAACATAAGTAACATATACCAGAATTAGCAAACTGGTGTGTGTTTTATACTAGTTAGTTTGCAATTTCAAAAAAGAATCTTGTGTTCGATGAACTGTAATGTGCTATGATTTAGGAGTACAGCCATACTGAAGTATGTAATTTATGGAATTTGTGGATTTTTTTCTCATTTGATACATCTATCTTTGACACGGTGCTTAAAGATAATATTATTTATTTAGTCATACGAATTTACAATACTAGCTTTTGGGGCCAAGGAAGTACTTACATTCTCCACAATAGAATATTACATCTACTGACATTTTTATTTAAAAAGTTTTTTTTTTAAACAAGACTTTACTTATGGAGATAATTCAATGTAAAGATTAACTCTGTTAATAAAATTCTACACAAGCCCTTTTCAAATCATTTCTTAATCTCTGAAAGGATATGTACAAGCCAGTCCAGGCAAAAAATAAATAAATAAATAAATACATTTTTTTACTGAATTACAAAGATGGTTGGAGGATCACCCCCATTCTAAAAATACTTGTAAACAATAAATAATTGTAATTATTCTGATTAGATTAGCATAAAGACAGCTACTCCTAGAGCATTGCTTAGAACTGTGACGGAAAACACTCAACTATGGGTTGCAAAAAGACATCGGCAAAAAATCCCAGGAATAAAGCTGTTGATAGGTACAAGTAAGGAGATGGATGTGAAAAAAATCAAAGGTTCTATCAATCCCTGTGAGCACAGTAAAGTCCATAATAAAGAAGTGGAAATTGTTTATACTACTTGGACCATCTCTGGATCAAGCCATCCCTCTAAACTGGATGGAAGAGTGAGGAGGAAACCGGTCAGAGAGGTTACTGAATAACCTTTGGCAACTTTAAAGCTTTTTCAGAATTTTCTGGTAAGGAATATGACAATAATATCACAAATGTGGCTTGTAAGTGAGGGTTGCAAGAAAAAAAGCCAAGTCTCACCAAAACACACCTTAAAGTTTTGAAAGGAGAAAAGGTATTACGATGAGAGACCCAAATCTAATTATTAGATAATTAGACAAATTCAACATCAACATCAAATAATATATCAGGCAGAATAGGGTAATTTTTTAAGCCTCGTAGTGAATTTTTTCCTTTTTTTTATTTTTATTTTTTTCATTTTATTTTATTTTTGATTAAATACAGCTTGGAAAATATATTTGATTATGCCTCTTCTGTAGCTTCTTGTAGCTGCAAAGCTACAAAATGTGAATATTTGTAAAGGGGGGGGTGTAATTATTTTTTGTACCCACTGAATGTATAAATAAATGGTGAAGCTTAACAAGGGCCAATGCAGCCAGACCAGAGTAGTGCTTGCCAAAATTGGACAATTAACATTTCATCCAGCTTTGCAGAATATATAAAGCCTGGCAGGCCTTGACCTTGAATTTGGATCAAAGTAAAAAGAAAAACCAAATGATTTTGAAATCAGGTTCATTACTGGTGCTCAGGTGCAGGAGCTTCACCAAAACATCAAGCCTAACTATCTATTTCAATATGGACAGTGGCATCTGGATTTAAATTGATAGACAGAGAGAGAGAGAGAGAGAGAGAGACAGAGAGAGCGAGAGAGAGATCATTATTACATAGTGGATGACAGCACACATTCATTGACCATGTTGCTTCTGCATTAGTGCAATATTTAAGCAAAAAGCAGAACCTGACAATTTTATTCGAGATCTCTGGTTCATGATTACGCCAAGTCAAAGCAAGTGGTTATCCTGGCCCCTGAAAGTTTTGCTCTGAAATGTTAGATTGCAGACAGTTTAATTTCAATGAATTAAATAAGCTGCTCTCTTCTATTCTTTTTTCAGTACAATAAAGTAAACACAGTAGATATGCCCATCAGACAAAAAGCAGAGACACCATCAATTACCAAGCCTGACTAGCTCCATATGCCATAATGTTGTTATGCTCACTCACCAGAAAGGCGAGAAAAACAAGGAAACTGCAGGCAGAAATCATCAAAATGAAATCATTGTGGATACTGTCAGAACATATTCTGCCTGTCCAGCTAGCCGTGGGGTGATATTTGATGGATTCACTTGTCAAAGCCTGATCATTATCCAGCTCTCACTCTGTTATGTTACTGAACAGATGGGTTTTCTCCTCTGCCTTACTCACAAGGGAAAATCACTCTGCAGAAACACAACACACATTTGAGCAAAATTGATGGAATTAAGGTTTGTTTTATTTATTTATTTGTATTTTCACATCTGAAGAGGGGAATCATCAGTATCTTTTGCAAGCTGTTATTGCTAATCAATACTGCAGCAACACAGAGGATCCTAACACTCGAATTACCAGTGTCAAATAAGCAAATTAGATTTAGAGAGTCAGCCAATGGGACTGTAATAGACCTTTTGAAACCCTAATACGAAGATGTTCGAAGTCATGCAATACCTCTAATACCTCTGATTAAGGACTGAGGATTCAATGAGAAAAATAGACAATGCTCACAAATTATGAGCTGCCTGATTCTTTTCAACATTTCGGTTGAATTGTAGCTAGATGATAACATATCCTTGATTCATTTTCTCTCTGATTAAATTAATAAATCAGATCATGTCCCTCAATCAAATGCCATTTTTTGTCAAATGGGTTACATGCTGACATCACTATCTCTGTTATCAGTCCCTAAACAGTACAGCATACAGAGAGCAAATGCATTTGGCAATGTTGCAAATCTGTTATTTGATAAATGGAAGAAGTACACTGATCTTTGAGAATGCCAAATATTTACTATCTACTTCTGCTCAGGAAAATCGATTTGTTCTGGTTGAATCTCTGCAGCACAACGCAAACTTTACTTGCAAACTCGAGCAGGCTCTTAAATTTCTCTTTCTTTTTTTTAAGCTTTTGTGATTATTGATTTACAACGCAGGTAAGTTCCGAATTTATGTAAATATACAGTAAATATTTTTGCACTCCTAACCTTCCCTCAGTAATCTGATTGAGACATTCAAGCTCTAAATTCATTAATTATTTCAATGATTTTCTGAGAGGAAACAGTTCGCTAGTAAGATCAGAGCTCTGTTGGAACTGTGGCTGAATAGTCAGTCATTATGGCTCTTGCTGGATGCTGCTCAAAAATGCTGAGATTTTGTGTTTCAATATAAACCACAATTCAGGAACACGCCGTGTCTATCTGTTCTTGTGTGGTACCAAGGAAAACCTTTGCCTTAAGCTCAGGCTTCTTGTAAGCAACACTTGTAATGTCCTACCCAATGAACCAAATGTTTCTCAAAACATTTGGTGGCCAGGTGCCACTTTTTCCTGTAAAATAAATTTAATGAGGAAGATATAGTAAGGGTGGCACAGTGGTGTGGTAGTTAGCACTTCTGCCTTATACAGTCCAAAGACATGCACATTATGCTAATTGGCTGTTATAAAATTGCACCTAGGAGTGAGTGTGAGCCCTGTGATGGTCTGGCTGGCATATGTTCAGGGGGTAACCTGCCTTCACCCACTGTTGGCTGAGATAGACTCCAGCGTCCCCGTGAGCATAATAAGATTAAGCGATTTGACAAATGACTCAGTGAGTAAGAGGTATAGTATGTGTAGTTGTATATTGTCTATTTATGACAGCTTATCCTCAGCATTCGATATGATTTATATACCAACTCACTTTTGAGTTTGGACCCAAATGGCCTACTAACTAGATGAACTAAATAATGACTCTGTTAACTTTGATGATGGTTGGAACATCAAGATTTCCACCACCTTATGTGAACACACACACACACACACACACACACACACACAAACACACACAGAGGGACAACTTTAGCTATGCTTCACAGAACCCTGGGATCCCTGGATCCCAGTTTGAGAACCACTGCCTTAAGTTACTTCACTGTCTCGTTAAGAACCTAAGTTTATCCGGAGTCATTCGGCTGAGTCTGCAGCAAGCAGGATGTATTCTTTAGTGCTGGCCATTAGCTGAGACTCTGAAGCAAACATCAGAGCTTTGTGTCTTCGTTAATGAGCATGAGAGCACCAGTAAAAGTGACCCTGTCTCACCCGACACTCATTAATCCAACAATGAGGGTTTCTCAAGACCTGGCCAGCCTACCAGGAAAATAGTATGACTTTAAACAGGAACGACAAAGATTGCTGAATTTGTAAAGCTCTTAATTGGATGCCTCTGCAAAGGATGTGATTTACAGCATGACCTAGGGTCCTGTCTTCTGGAAAAATAAGACAGAATTATGAATAGTTGACTGAGTTTATAGCACATGTAATGCAGCTCTAAACATAACAAGAGCAAGACTGTATAAGACTGCAAACAATTAGAGACTTATGAGACCAAGAAGCAGAACTGCTGTGAAACAATCAGCTTTTTAAAAAAATGTGAATCACAAAATATCAGTTACGTTTCTGTGCCTGAAAGCCAGCCAGGCTATTAAGTCAATGTTGTTGTTTTTTTACTGCAAATTTATAATGGGCCAAATGTTATTTTGTAGGCTCAGTATTCCTTTGCTGGTGCTATCTTACTGCCATGGTCTGATTTGACTGCACACTAGAGAGCAGGTCTATGGAAGGGAGATGTAGCCCCATAATGACTGAAAAGGACCTCGGGTGGGCCGTGCTCACAGCAGTAGCTGAAATGGAGAGTGATGTAAAGCTGCCTGCTGCGTCTTATTGATCTGCCCAAGGCCAGGCTGAGTAAACATTTGCCAAATTGGGTGGAAAATATCTCTGCCAAGACATATTTTCTTCAGCAAATTATGATTTGTGTACATGCTTAACATTGAGAATATTAAAAACTCCTGTTGAGAATGCCTCTGTGTTATTTTTCCTACTACATTGAAAACATCAGGCATCTTCATTAATTATTCTGGCATACTAAATTTGCTTTATTAAATAATCATTGAAACCTTGATCCATGCATAATTACCCATTATAAGCCATTTTTAAATCATCCACTGTAATTTGTAGAATAGTTTCTGTTTAATTAATGGGGCTTTAGATTAATAGTTTTCTGAGATCCTGAGCTATTTGTACTAGCATGAAGATTTTTCTCAGAAACTACAGACTTCTTCTGTAATGCTACAATTGTCAAATAGTATACAAACCGTAATGAAAATAAGATATTCATAGCCGGGAATCTAATAACTGAACATGGTTTTTCTGTCATTTGCAGTCCAATCTAAAATTTTAATGCACTACCTATACAGGGTACTGTGGATGTACTATAATGCATTGGAATGATGTAAGTATACCTGCTCATCTTTGTCTCTAGACATGACTTGTTACCTTGATAGGAGTGTCCAGATAAAACCTGTTTCCATGCAAATTTTAAGGGTTCTCCTTTATAACAGAGAAGATAAAAGCAGTCTCCCTGTATGACAGAGTAACCAGGGGAAACACAAAAAGGGCAGAAATAACTCCTTTCAGAGCCCTTAGACACAAAGACATCTCACTGATTAGCTGTTAAAAGTCTGAAGGAAGAGGCCCCTGCTTGTCATCTCCATGATCCAGTTCTTTCCTGGCTCTTTGCTTTGTAGATTTCAAGATAGTGCTACCGTACAGGTTTCTTTTAACATGTACTATGCTGTTTCCCAGTTTCAACATAATAATACTGTCTTGGTCTGTAAATCCTGAAGGACAGATGTACATCAAACATTATTTATTTAACATTATAGATGTCATGCCTATATGGGCAGGCACAGTGGCTCAGTGGCACTATCACCTTACAGCAAGAAGGTTTTAGGTCATGGCCAGAGTTGTTTCTGTGTGCTGTTTCCATCATGGCTATTTCTTTTATGAAATCAGAACAAGTGTCACATCAATGGGTCTTGGGCACCCAAGACACTAGTTCACAGGTTGTCCTTGCTTGAACAGTACTTAATAGACACTTACCAGGAACACCCCACAAAATCTGCCACAATGGAGATGAATAGATCCAACTCACTCAGATCCTAATACTATTTCTGCTTCCGACACATCAACTTCAAGAACTTCACTTTCTGCCTCATACATCCCTCAGTGGTCATGATATTTTTAACAGTACATTCATGTCCAAAACGGCAGGTCTTGTATGGTGTTCCTGGTATGGAGGGATAAGTACCTAGTAAGTACTGGTCCAAGAAAGGACAGCAAGTGAACTGACAATAGTGTCATGGGTCCCCAAGGCTTGTGTGGGGTGCGAAGGCTAGTATGTCTGGTCTGATCTCACAGAAGAGCTACTGTACTGTGCACAAACCGCTGAAACTGCTACTGCTGGCTATGATAGAAAGGAGTCGGAACACACAGCGCAAATGGGCTGCCTAGCCATAGGCTAATCATGTTATGGTTGGACGGTGTATAGTTTGCTTTTTGGCATTAGAAAGTCAGTCACATACATAAATAATCCCCTTATAAAGTCCATCAGTATTTTTATTGCCTATCTGTTTGGCTGAGATAAGAGCTAGAGGGCTTATCCGTTTGAAGAAAGGGGTTCTTCAAAGTGCACTTCCCATCCCAAGGCCTTTGGTAAATCAAACTGTCAGCACAAATCAAATTAGACAGGTAAGGAACGTGGCTGGCCATTCTTTTCCTTTGATGAGAAAATTACATTTGACGTTTTCATATGACCTATAAATAAACCGTGTATGGAAACTCCCTTATACGTGTCATGACATACCAATAAATGTTGATTTAATAATAAATGATGTTCCAACGTTCCACTGTCGATTTCACTTCGCTCGCTGCATGCAGTATATATTTGAAACACCAGTGACTAATGCTCTTTTAAATATCAGAATAAACAAAATGATCATCCTGCCCTTAAAAATTGCTTCCTCCCTCCACCAAATAGATATCTCTCTAGGAAAAATCCCATACATTACAAGGTTGCCAGATACACTGCATTCTGTTCGGTGATATTCCTCAAAGTAAGTTCCACAAAGTAACTGTAAAATCGCCTTGATTGGTAAATGTTTTATGTGTGTGTAGCTATATTAGAAAACAGAATTAATTCTGTGTCAATTTCAGAGGTTTGTACCGCACCTCGTTATCTCACCTACAACAGTGAATCTGGCAACCCAGCAGCAGAAGAGGCGGCGTGCGCACTGGGAGGCAAATAAACTGCGGGGACGGCGAGGTGAGGAGAGAACCAGGCGGCACTAAGACCACGAATTAAACGTTGACACTCGGAAAGCAAGGCAGGAATGGGAGCCTCGGAAACTTGTTCTTCTTGAGATGTGCGGGGAGCTCGCGGCGAGGACACCGCGCTATCCTTCTCCCGAAATGCGCATATGGACAGACAGTCAAGACAAAGCCGAGATCCGAGTCCCCAAGTGACGACGCGTTAAATCAGCAGGGATCCTGGACCAGCACACCCGGAGAGGAAACAGTACAGAATGCGCATCTGTTGAGGGACCACAACTCTGAGCCCCAACTTTGAGTATCCAGTAGTTTATTGGGTTGAAGCTCCTGTGGGATCCGACGGAACAGATGCGCGACGCGGTGACATCAAGGGCGAAACTGCGTCCTGTACCTGGGAACACTTGGGGTTTTTTTTGTTTTTTTTTTGTCTGTCAGTTTGAAGTAAAGAGAAATGCGTGGTGATCACGGGGTTCTGACTTTCTGTTTAGTTACCTGTAAGCGCTGTAGTGACTGACATGCACTAAGGAGGACACCTGCGGGCGCAGAGGATCCGGATGGTAAAATATACGTAAGGCTTCATCTTTCTTTTCTCCAACATTCCCTCTGTAGAACAGTTCGGTGAGAAACAGATTGCTATGTGTAAAGAAATATACACATAGAATAATATATTATGAGGCTATATATTCCTTCTATATAAAATTTCATGATGAATTAACAATAAAGACCCTGATTAAAGCTGTATGTGTTATATAATATTATATTATAAGGCTACATGTTCCTTATCCATTTAATTTCATGATAAATTAATAAAAACATTGATTAAAGCTGTATATTGTGTTATATAATAATATATTGTGAGGCAACGTGTTCCTTATACATTTAATTTCATGATAAATTAATAAAAACATTGATTAAAGCTGTATGTGTTATATAATATTATATTATGAGGCTGCATGTTCCTTCTACATTTAATTTCATGATAAATGAATAAAAACATTGATTAAAGATGCATAATGTGTTATATAATATTATATTATGAGGCTACATGTTTCTTATCCATTTAATTTCATGATAAATGAATAAAGACCTTGATTAAAGCTGTATGTTGTGTTATATATTAATATATTGTGAGGCTATATGTTCCTTCTACATTTAATTTCATGATGAATGAATAATAAAGACCTTGATTAAAGCTGTGCCCCTGTAAGTTTAGTGGGTTCTTGCTGTACAGAAGTGTTTTAAGAGTTGCATCCCTCTTCCAACAGGCTAGCATGTCAGCACTTCGGAAAAAATTTGGCGACGACTACCACATAGTGACCACTTCATCCAGCGGCTCGGGCTTCGGCCAGGCCGCCCCGGAGCGGAAACGGAAGCGGCAGCGCTTCGTGGATAAGAACGGCCGCTGTAACGTCCAGCACGGTAACCTGGGCGGAGAAACCAGCCGCTACCTGTCCGACTTGTTCACCACGCTGGTGGACCTGAAATGGCGCTGGAACCTGTTCATATTCATCCTGACCTACACGGTGGCGTGGCTCTTCATGGCCTCCATGTGGTGGTTGATCGCGTACGCGCGCGGAGACCTGAGCCGAGCGCACGACGACAAGTACACGCCGTGCGTGGCCAACGTGTACAACTTCCCGTCAGCCTTCCTCTTCTTCATAGAGACCGAGGCCACTATCGGCTACGGCTACAGGTACATAACGGACAAGTGTCCCGAGGGAATCATTCTGTTCCTCTTTCAGTCCATCCTAGGCTCCATCGTGGACGCTTTTTTAATAGGCTGCATGTTCATTAAGATGTCGCAGCCCAAGAAAAGGGCCGAGACTCTGATGTTCAGCGAGCACGCGGTCATCTCCATGCGCGACGGGAAGCTCACGCTCATGTTCAGGGTCGGAAACCTGCGCAACAGTCACATGGTCTCAGCGCAGATCCGCTGCAAACTGCTGAAAGTAAGTGCAAGCCGTAAAAGTGCATTACAGCAAAGTTCATTCTGCCTTAAAATCCACTCCAGGAATCATAAAACAAAGACGATTTCAATTTTATAACTCTTCAAGAAATCACTCACTCGAACCACTTAGTCCTATAAGGGGCACCAGCAGGCTGGAGCCTATCTCAGCCGACACTTGGCGACAACCGGCGACACCCCGAACAGCTCGCCAGATCATCGCAGGTCCAACACATACGACTGCTCACACACACACACCTAGGGGTCATTTGGAACAGCAAATGAGTATGCATGCCTTTTTTACTGTGAGAGGAAACCAGAGTACCCAGAGGAAACACGCAAACCCCACCCAGAAATCCCCAAGCCTGGGGTTTGAACCCTGGACCTCCTTGCTGTGAGGCAGATGTGCTAAGCACTACGCCACCGTGATAAATTAATTGCCAAATTACAAAAAATCATCAAAGGCACAACATAGTCAATACTATAAACTAGTCTATTTAGCCTATATACACTTAAAACAAAAACAACAAAACAAAACAAAAAACGTTCTGTCCCTTGCTCCACAACTCATTCTTTCATTCATCCATACGTCATTAGTAACAGCATTCTAATCAGGGTTGTGGTGGGTATGGCGTCTCACATGGGAGCTTAGGGCATGAGTGTAATACAGGGCAATATGTGAACACACACACACACAAACACACAGGGGTTGTTTAGTATTGTGAGAAGTGTGAGGAAACTGGAAAATGCAGACAAACCTCACAAGCTAATAGGGAGAACACTGTAGGTAGGCCTACAGAAACACTATACAGGGACCATGGAGCTGGGAGACAATATCACATAGCCTAGTAACACTGTACACCCTGCTACCATGCCACTAGACAATTTCTTTTCTTCCTTATTGATATTCTCTGCTTGATAGCTTAGATTGTTTTGTGAAATATACCAGAGCTGACAAAAAAAATTATTCTCTCTCTCTCTCTCTCTCTCTCTCTCTCTCTTTCTCTCTCTCTCTCTCTTTCTCTCTCTCTCTCT
>JAOUQZ010000047.1:15003259-15014938 GCA_028564935.1 Neosilurus hyrtlii | reverse complement strand
GTGTGTGTGTGTGTGTGTGTGTGTGTGTGTGTGTGTGTGTGAGAGAGAGAGAGAGAGAGAGAGAGAGAGACAGAGAGTGTGTGTGTGTGTGTGTGTGTGTGTGTGTGTGTGTGCGTGTGTGAGAGAAAGAGAGAGAGTGGGACAGAGTGTTTCAGAATGTATAGTGAGATCTATATAGTGCAATCAGTGTTTCCCATAATGCATCGTGATAAGTAGTTCAAATATCTTAAAAAGCATTAAGCCAATGTGTATAATAGATTATAAACGTACAAAATAGTTATTAATAAGCCAAAATGGAGTAAGACATAAAATATGTCTCAATAAGTGCCATAATAAAATTGATTAAAGTTACAATGCAGTGAAAGAAATTGATCCTAAGCCTCAAATTGAATTTAATAAAAGTCACCAACAAACCACTAGCTCATAACAGCCCTGAGGAGTAGTATCCCAAAGCATTTTAACACCATTGAGCTCACTATAAAGTCCTCCGCATTTGATTCTCTAGGTAGTGTGAAGTAAGTGAGTGATTTTGGACATGGGGAGTGTCCTTCCTCGTCTGGACAGTCTTTAAAATGAAGTGAATATGGTTCTAATATACAATTGTCTTGTTACACAGAGTAATGGTAGTGCTGGCAATACATGTAATATGCTCAGAAAAGTGAAATGTCACATGATTTCTTATAATAATCATAAAATGTCAGCATATAATTGCTCTGAATGCCTGTTCATGTAATGCTTATTTTTTCAGTAAATTATTAGATCAGATTGTCTTTTTTTACCTTCAAATTTATTCATCATTGACAGCATTGTTAAAGATCCTCCACTCAGTATTTGATCCATGCTACCAACACAACTAACATCTTGTTCCTTTTATTGAGCTATAATTGTTCTTTTGACTAGTGGAGGCCATGTATCATAGTTGTCACACAGATTCCTTATATGTCCTGTCTTAACCTACGGTACACTTGACATTAGCAACTAGCGCTCTTGGTAGTACTTACACGCTGCTTTGTTAAGAGTGTGATTCATTCAAAGTGCTAATGTTATTTCTAAACAAGAGCACAAAGTTTCAAGATAACTTCCTAGTGAGACTTCAGATCACTCAGACTGTTAATACCACTTCCTACTGAGATTGGGAAACACTCAAGGTGTTAATAATGCTTCCTGCTGAAAATAAAAATCACTCAAGGTTCTGATATTGTACCCTTTTGAGGGGAAAATTCTGATCCGTCGCAGAAATATATAAATGCCATGAACGAGACAATTGCCGTAGGAAGAGGTGTAATGAATCTGCCTGGTAGAGGAACCACATATGTATTTTGCCCCTATGCACAATATGGAGCATGGTTATGGGGGGGGCAAAAAAAAACCACCTGTAAGCATCACAATTACTAAAGTGACACAGAGTGACACTTTTTCACAGCGTCCTAAATGTAGGGGTGATGATAATTTTATTGTTCATCTAATTGTGTTATAAATGTTAAGGATTAGAAGGATTAGAAGCCAATTAGCTGCAAAGATATTTTCTGTAACCATTTTTTACCATCTTATACCCATCATACCCAGGGTGTCATTAATTCTGGAGAAGACTACATGTATGTCAGAATATAAGTTGCTTCTATGTTTCTATGTAGGTACAGGCTTCATTACAGACATTCACCTGTTCTTTTAAAATTCATATATTCCTGAGGCGAATTTCCCCCCACTTGTTTTTTTTGCTGTGTGTCTGTACTGTGTTCTGCAAGGATGCATTTCACTGCAAAAATGCCATTAGAAGGACATATATTGATCCACACAAAGGCAAAGTTTCAATTTTGTGCTGTACTGAAATCAGTTTGGTGAAGATAGGTTTTAAATGAGTCTGTAGCTACTCTACTGTTATCCAGTCAGCTTGATAACGCAACATTGTAAGGTCTTTATACTATCTTTGTATACATCACAGTGCTTATCAACCACTGCTGTAAAGCTAAACTCTTTTGAAGTTGTGAACACTAACATTACAGTCTGGAGGTCAAAACACATACAATTTTTTTACCCTATGTGATCCACAGTGAATTGATCCCTGAAAAAATCTATACGTGTACATACTATATATACTGTACAGCTGTACTGATATAAAGCCATGGAGTAATTTTAGAGCAGGCTATTTCAAAACATTTATAGTATTAGAGATCAGCTGCACTGCTGTGCCAATTATTCCCCCTAATGCTCTCACAGCCTTTATTACGTTGCTATTATGCATCTGAGGAACAAAGTCCTTATTGAATAAAAAAACAGATGAGACTTGGGCATTGAAGCAGGAGATGTAATGTGCCTGTACAGAGAGAAGTGGCTAATTGTATCTTTAGGGATTTGTCAAAGAAGTAGTGAATGGTGATTAATCAGCAGGTATAAGTGAGACATAGGGCCTCACATGAACCTTGCTTAGTAGGGAAGGTTTATCAACTCGGGGATTTGCCATAACACAGCAACTGACAGTCTGGGGAGGAAGATAGAGACAGACGGAGAGAGGGAGAGAGACTAAAAATGGAAATAATTGGCACAGCAGCTGATCCCGGTCTGAATGTTGTGAATTAGACTGCTATAATGAAACTCACTCGAGGTGCTGATATTGTACTCTGTTAAGGGCAAGAATACAATCATCCACAGAATCAGGTATATTTACCTAATTTAACTAATGTTTCACTGGGGAATCAATATAAAGCAACAGAATGAACAAATTTCATTTGTTATTCATCAACATGGGAGAGGCTAAAAATACACAAGAGAAATGAGGTTTTATTTTTGTTGTTGTTGTTGTTTATTTGTTTGTTTTAAATAAATAAGGCAATGGCTATATTGTAATGGACGTTCCTGGAAGGGGATGAATGTGTATTTTGTCTTGATGAACAATGACGAACAATGTCATAGGTACAAAAATCTTCAAGGATCACAATAAAGAGAATCTGCACGATCCTGTAGTGTTCAGCTGTGTTGATAATTGTCAATTTCAATGAGCTTTTTTAAATTATTTACTTAGAGTAATTGTGTTTCATAAATATTCTAAATTATCAAAGTTGTATTGGTTAGATTTTCTCATATAGTTTCAGTGAGAGATTAAGTTAATTAAACACAATTACATTTTTCATAACGTTATACCAGATGTATAATAACAATGCAATTAGGCAGAAGGAGGGAGGAGAGAGAGAGAGAGAGAGAGTGTGTGTGTTTGTGTGTGTGTGTTTGTGTGTGTGGGTGTGTGTGTGTGTGTGAGAGAGAGAGAGAGAGAGAGATTATAAATGGAAATAATTGGCATAGCAGTGCAGCATGAATGCTGTGAATTAGCCTGCTCTAATGCTCCACCATCTCGCTCTCTCTCTCTCTCTCTCTCTCTCTCTCTCTCTCTTTTCGTTTTTTTCTTTCTCTCTGTCTCTTACATATGGGTCAATACACCATTGTAATGTCAATTAGCACAGCACTCTTTGTTAGCTTGCATGTAACACAAACGTGGACATTACCATGTGAGATAACTTCTTTATTTAGTTCAGTTCTACATTCATGCATATTATTTAGAGCCTTACTTTACCTTATTGTATAATCAATTATTAGACATTTGTCAATCTTCAGGTTAACGTGTCATCAAGATAAAGATATGGCAGAATCTTATTTATGCTTATATTTGCATTTATTTATTTTATGCACATGTTCATGCATACTGCCTTAGAGGTAATATATATTGTAATCTATGCTTATTCAACAGTGCTCAAAAGTTTGTGGATTTTTTGTAATGTTATATATTTCCACATAAATATGATTTAAATTTGCTGATTTTGGTAGGTTTTCTTACATGAACTGCTCACACACATTTTTATTGGATTAAGGTCAGGAATTTGACTTGGACATTTCTAACCTTAACATTAATTCTTCTGTCTTTAGGGTCATATCTTGCTGCATGACCCACTTTCTCTTGAGATTCAGTTCACAGACAGATGTTTTCCTGATGTTTTCCTGATGTTTTCCTTCAGAAGTCACTGGTATAAATTAGAACTGATTGTTCCATCAGTGGGCAATGGTGGCCCTAGTGGTAGGGTGCTGGATTACTGATCCCAAGGTTGGGGGTTCAAGCCCCACTATTAACTGGATGTCACTGCTGTCCCCCCAGTGCTGCTAAATGGGTTATCAAAGGCCGGCCATGTCTCTTACCGTCTATGGTGAGAGGCATGTAAATCATGTAGTCGGCTGAGATGGGCGCCAACCTCCCCGTGCAAAATAGGCCCAAACCATGATACTACCAGAACCATGTTTCACTGATGGTATAAGGTTCTTAATGTGGAATGCAATGTTTTACTTTCTCCAAATGCAGCATCTATTATTTAAAAAATAAATATAAATAAATAAAAGTTCTGTTTTACCACAAAGACTGGTGAGTTGCCAGTGCCCCACCTTTTAGTTTAAGATTAGTGCTACTATCAATCAGTCATGCCTGAGTGTCTGTGCAGACCACCTTAATCAATTTGAAAAAAACATGGATTTTGTGTTTGCTGAAGTGCTTCTAACTGTGAGGCTTTCTTTTTGAAGGTGAGCCGCTATTTTTGTTCCATTATTAAGTGTTGTATTCACAATCGGATTGGTTCACTATCTTGGGGTTAATTAATAATTATTCGCCGAAGGTGAGGTGGATGTTGCAAAATACGGCATGCTCCAAGCCTGAAGTGCATAACTGTATTAGTATATACTACCACCTAAGCAAAAAAAAAAAACACATTCATTTACATTTTTATGGTTTATTTATTTGTTTTTATTTATTATATCTTTTTTAGTCATGATGGATGCAGATAAGCTTCCAGCACAGACAGATGCCGTGCAGAGCCTAAGAGTTGTGTAACGGTGGCTTTTCAAAGCCCTTATAAAGTTTTGATGGTACTATGTAGAAACATTATGAAAAGAAAATTAAAATGAGATTTTTATTGTTTACATTAACATATTTGAACCACAACACTGAGGCAGGTAATCCACGCTTTAAGAGGCTTATGGCATCTGTTCTCATCTGTTCAGTGTACTCATTTAAGCAGAAAAGTAAACAGTGCTCTTTAAATGTGTTCACAGAAACACAACAAAACAAACTAAAATTAGATATTTTTTTTAGTTTTATATTTACATATTTTAACCATGGCACTGAGACAGAGAAGGTGCTTTGGGCCTCATAAAAGCTCTTCGTCATCCCATGATCTATGCTTTTTCCTGTGTAGCGTTATAGTTGGAAGGTTGAAGCTCACTTTGAGTGAAGTACATTCAGGACAGTTAGGATAATAGGTAACGGCATCTGTTCTGAAACAAAAGTAAGAAAATGAATGTAAACTGTACTCCTAAAGGTGTTTTAGTATATACTACCAGAAACACAAGAAAACAAATGAAAACAAGATTTTTATAGTTCGTATTTACAAATTTTAGCCATTAAACAGGCACAAGTGGAAAATAAATACTATTTATAATAATTATTCTTCTATTTAACATCCAAGTAAAACATACTCATTAATATTTGTTAAATATCTTGTATATTTTGGATTTTATGAGTGGTATCTCCCAGTATACGTGGCCTTAATAAGGTAATATGGCCTTATTAAGTAATAAACTTATTAATAATAAATTAAGTAATAAACAGCGAAAATCGGTATGTTTAAGCATGACATTAAGGTGAGCCTGTTAGCCCTGCCCTTTCAGCTAGCTAAACAGCACTGTGTGTGTCTGATGGTATCTATTCTGTTCAACCTAGTGCTTCAGAAACAAAAGGAAACTGTGATAAACTGTGACAAATTGTAAGAGTCTGTCAATTTTTTTCAATCATTATCCACTCAGTATAATGATTTATTATTAATTGTGCCTTTTTCTTTGCGATGCAGTAGACTGTATGTTTAAGAGTAATAATACTAATTATTAGAGTATAATAATTATACAGTTATACAGTATACAATTATAAGTATACACTGATCAGCCATAATATTACGACCACCTTACTTGTCTGCACCTAGGCAGCCCCATACACAGCAAGTTGCAAGGCACTGTGTGTTCTGGCACCTTTCTATCATAGACAGCGTTAATAGTTTCAGCAGTTTGCATGCTAAATTTTCCTTCTGATGAATTGATCAGTGTACAAAATGAATAAATACATAAATAAATAAACCTATAAAGATTTGTGAAAGAACAATGTAGATAAAGATATATGTGTCCATGTGAATTTTAAAGAACTATTGTCTGACTACAACTAACTACAAACTATTCTTTAAACTATTTCCTCATCCCTGTTTAAAAAATACAAAACTCTGATTTTTAAATTGAGTTTGAGCTATTCAAATTCATACTACTACTTCACTCAGATGCTGTATTTTATAGCTGACATGACAAATAACATATTTGACCTGTTTTGGCATTGAGCAGTATCTCTGTAATACATTGTTCTTCTAGGGTGTTACAGTGTTGATAACCTTGCCTTCTTATCTCTCCACTTGTAATGACCTCCTCTCTCTCTCACTCTCTCTCTCTCTCTCTCTCTCTCTTTCTCTTTCCTGTCACAAGCTGTTTCTCCAACCTTTTAATTTATTCTCAGATGTCCTTCTCAGCCTTTTCCCTTTCCACTCCACATGTGCTGTGTTTATTCGCTCAATCTCATATTCCTGCTGAATGTAATTGCTTTTATTAAACCACAGTCCTTTTCTACAAGTGACCTTAGAGGGACCAGGGACAGTATGAAATTCAATTTTTGCCTACCACTTAAAGATAATTTACTGTGCCTCTGATAGTATATGTTTTAAAAAATAATCACATTATGTAGGTTTGTGAAACAACATCAGTTTGCTGCACAGAAATAAAGTAGATGGCCGCATCTCAAATTGCATTAAGGACAAAGGCTTTAAGAGGCTGCTGATGGGTGAATAAAATGTCTCTATATCGATAGTGTGAAACAGGGTTTAAAAATTATTAAACAAATGGTAGTATGTTTAATTTGAATCAGAATACGCTTTATTGGCCAAGTCTGTCAACACAAATAAGGATTTTGACTCCAGTTATCTTCACGCACTGTACAGAAAAACATTAAAGCACATTTAACATTCAAGGCTTGTACAAGAGTTTAGGCAAATAAGGATAAATATAGAGAAGAAACAGATAGTAAAGAAATATGTGCAAAAATGCAACTTTTTTTCAAATGTAAATGACAATGTAAATATAAAATTATAATCAGCTATGTGACAAATGCTAAGTGAAGTCTATATTTACATTAAATGAAAATATAATTTCATAACACTTTATACTTTATATACTTCAGAACATTATATAGACTGTATATTGCTATTTATGATGGAAATGTTAATACTGAAAATGTTACACTTCTAACGCATTAAAACATGTGGGGTTTGTAGAAGCATGCAGTAGGACAAAATTTGTTTCATGTTGAATCACTATAACAGGCTGTCATGTATTACTACAAACACCTGAAAATAAAAGGTAAGATCAAACAGAGGTTAATGATCAAATGGCTGAAGTGTGTTTCACTCCTGACATTTTGGGTAGCTGACATTGTATGTACATTAAAATTAAAGAGAAATGTGTGTACAAAGGTCCTAATACAGCTTCAAACATTTTCTCCCATGTCCTTTAAATGTTTTAGATATTTTATGTCATAAAGACACCATAAATCATCACATAACTTAATTATTATTGCCAGAAATTAATTCATTTGCTAAACCAACACACACAACCATTCACACTCACACTTAGGATCAATTTGGAACAGCCAATCAGCTTAATGTGCATGTCTTTGGACTTTGGGAGGAAACCAGAGTTACCAGAGGAAGCCTGTGCAAGCAAAGGGAGAATATGCAAACTTCACACAGAAACACCTGAGGCCAGGAATCAAAGCACTACACCACCATGTCGCCCTGATGGTGATGATGTCAGTGTAAGATTGCCAAGGTAGTCCTTAATATGTGTCTCATTTCAATCCCAGCGCTCCTTCCTTTCAGCCACATAGGTGTCCACTTTCCCTCTGCCTGTGTGTGAAGAGTCTGATGATGGTCTTAGATGTAGTATCTCAAACCTGTCTGGTGTTCACTCAGTGAAGGACATACTAATATGATTTTTAACTGCTACTTTAATGTATATGTTTTAAATGTGGCACAGAATGAGTGCAAGTACAGACTCTAGACAATATGGAAATTGCTTGTCTCAAAATGGTTTTCAGACTTTTAATGGCTACCGAAGACATTAGTTTTAAGATGGCAGTTTGAAAGTGTGTGAATGGTTATGTTTAAAAATGTCACATTTACTTGAATTGCTTTCCCTTTGTAATGCACTATTTTCTGTATTTTTTATGGTATATTTAATAATGTGCTCGTGCCCAATGACTGCCTCAGTCTGGTGATTATATATAGCAGTAACCTGGGGCAGAGCAACTGCATAGATTAGCATTGATGCAGGTTTTGTGAAGAATAACTGTACACTGGCTGCGATATTTATCATTAACGATTATACATCACTAAAAACAGATGCAACGATGCAACACAAATTTATAATCAGTGTACATACTATGCTTTCAGATCCATACCACTTTTACCTAGTTCACAATGCATTCTAATACCAGAGGATGTACTAATTTGCAGTTAACACAATAATTCAATTCTATCATTGGATAGCACTCATTGTTTTCTAGATATTTAACATCCTGGGGTTTGTTTATACAAGAAGACTGTTTAGTTTTATATCTGCAGTCCTGTTTGTCCAGTTGTATAATGCCTAGGGACCTTTGTCCTCTCCATCGGCTTCAGTGATGTGCAAATAAAATTAGTTGCTCTGTAACTGTAATAATAAGTGTACAGGTGAAGCTCCAGGGAGAATCGTACTTGATAAATTTTCTCTCTGCTGTCATCTCAAGCTCTCTCTCCACCACTTTAAGCCCAGGACTTTAAGACAATGTGCTGAAAGTGTAATAGAAGAGTAAGAAAGAGAGACAGTAAGGGAGAATGAGGGCGAGGAGGTACGAGGGGCTTGTGGAGTCATTAAGTCTAATGTCATACTTTTTAAGAGATTTATTGGTTTATCTAAATTACTGCAGTAGTGTAAAACAACAACTATGAACATAGATTGTTGTGGCTCTTTGTGGGTATTTGTAAAGATTCAAGGCCATGAAACAACAATGTGAATTAATAAGAGATTTTCATTTTCTTTGTATGGTTAATGATAAAAAACAAAAAACATAAAGCAGTGAAGTGCTGCTACTCAGAATGCCAGCGTCTCTTTTCAGAGGTATTCATCTTAATCTTAAGCAACAGGCTTGTTTATCTGTTTTTGTGTCCAGTATGTGAATGTCCATTAGGTTGTTGCGCCAATAAGTTTGTGAGTCCACACGAGATCTTTAATAAAAGTGATGCATTGTGAAATGTCGCAGTGGTGTCATTTGGAACATTAAGGGCTAAGGACCAAACCTTGTACTCAGTTTTGCTCCTGCTCACATAATGCCAAAAAGGAGCTTACCTTTTTCTAACTAGAGGGCTCTAGAGCCTCTTCTTCTCTTTGTGTTACCTCCTGGTGTGACCATATAGCATCAGAGGAAGGCTCCATATTCACTTAGCCGACATGCTTCAGGCTTTGCTATCAAGATTATGCTGCTGTAGGGTTCTTTAAGTGCTTGTCACAAATGCTTTTAGTCCAAAACAGTTTAAAATTTGTCCATTATCTGACTTGATCAATGCCTGGCTGAACAAAGGCATAAAACATCCTGCCCTGAATGACAAGAAGTTGAGAAATTTCAACACTTCACAACAGGTTAATCTAACCATCCATCCATTCATTAGTATATACTACACTGGAATGGCAGGATCTAATTGGTCTGCTATCTGGAGATAAGACAACATTATCCTAAGGGCAAAATTATTGAATCGCTTAGGTGTTGTCACCTTTAAATATTTTAAAAATAAACCATAAAAATCATGTGCTCGAGCTGTCCAGGGAGTACCTTGTCCTCACCCAGAGTCGGCTGAGATGGGCGCCAGCCTCCCCGCGACCCTAATTAGGATTAAGCGGCTTAGAAAATGAATGAATGTTTAAACGTAGTATATACTTGAACTTTAAATGAGTTAAAAAACACATTACTAACCATGTGCTCGCAGAGTCTGCAAAGCTTACCTGCTTCTTCATATTTAAAATATGTAATCTATAAAAATCTTAATTTAATTAGATTTTTTTACTTTCCCATGTAGTATATATTAAAACAGTGATTTGCTTCAGGCTTGGGGTATGTCGTTGAAGTGAATCGAGCTTGCCTTCGTCGAACATTTGCTAATTATCTACCACTTAATATATTAGGGACACAGGGGAAAGTGGAGCCGATCTCAGCAGACTTTGAGACAGTGGCAGGGCACACCCTAAACAGGTCAGTAGTCTACTGCAGAGCTTACAGCAGGTTAATGATTTGTATCAGCAAACTAGTTATGTAGTTTTGTTCAAATGCTCATGCTGCCACATACCAGCACAGAGGCATACTCCAAGGACAACCATAACTTTCATCATTTCATCGTTATACATCATCTTCATCATTATTACCTCTGTGACCTGTAATCATTTAAGCAATTAGTTTTGTTACAATCGCCTCATTTATCATTCAGTTTTTGCTACTTTGCCCTGAAGGTGGCCACTTTAGCACTGAGAGCTGGCGGTAATATAATGAGGCTGTAGCCACTGCTTCTTCTTATCATTATAAATTCTGTGGCACCATGCAAGAGCCAGAATACCCACTTGTCCATTAATAGTCCAGTGCACTATTGTAGACCTTAGGCATCATAGTACAATCTATAAAATTGTTAAAACAGTATTAGTTCATTCAAAGGACATAAGGTGTCACTAGAAGTTCAAAGCATAATGATACTTGTCAATTTCCATGCAAGAAGCAGATAACCCACAATTTCAAGAAGTCCAAGACATCTCAGAAGGGGGATTAGTCTGTCTAGCAGTGTGCCAGGCAGTGATGAGGCAATTGTCTCAGAGAGTTCCGAGTCAGTACTTGACCAAACATCATCTGGTAGTGAGGAAAATGAAGGCTAAATGCTCACTGTGTATTAAATTGATATCTGTATACAATTCAAACAAGAGTTTTTGCATTAAAAATCATTTTCACATCTGAACTGCTTGTTTGAAAATTGTACCGTTGGTTATCTGGTTCGTGCATGGAAGTCATTTCCGTGTTCCTGAGGTCGTTATAGATTTGCTGCAAAAATCCCAGATTGGTTCATCATAGAAAGATGCCATTTCCCAAGTTTTGTTGTTTTTTTTTTTAATAAAATAAAATTTCAGAAAAACAAAAACTAATCTTGTTTTTTCTCAAAATGAACTTTTTGTGGGTTGTCTGGTTTTTGCATGGCAGCACAGAATTCAAATCAGGTCAACATATGTGTCCAAAGACAGGGAAAATGGAAACTGCATCTAATGTGTTTTATCATGAAACATTTTCTGATTTGCTTTTCAGTTTTGGTTTTTTTAATTTTATATTGAGCTCTGCCAGATTCCTACTCTTTTGAGTGTTGCCAGTTTTATATTTGAATGATGGCACATGGGCAGCCGATATGCATGCAGTATTTCAAAAAGACAGTCCAAATGTTTTGAAATGTGTTGAACCAAATTAATGTTCTGATTAAATTTAGACTTTCAAGGAAT
>JAOUQZ010000047.1:14991100-15002596 GCA_028564935.1 Neosilurus hyrtlii | reverse complement strand
TCGAAGTAGAGCTAAATATATTGTATGTGGGAAAAAATAACAGTACTACAATTTCATCCCGATAAGCCTGTTTCGTGGTTGCCCACTCATCAGGGGATTTTTTGAGTGGGCAACCACGAAACAGGCTTGTCGGGATGAAATTCAATCGAATCAATCGAATAATTGTTTAAAATCTTTCCTCAGCTGGTTATTTGTAGTGCCACTTACTTTACCAGCATTTTGTTGCCCCCATTCCAACTTTTATGAGTCGTGTTGCTGCAATCAAATTTCAAGGTGAGCTAATGTGAGCTTCATGAAATAGTAAAAAGTCTCGCTTTCAACATTAGATATGTTTTCCATGTTCTATTGGGTATACAGTATGGTTTTATTATTTACTTATTATAACCATTTATTTAATATAATTATTTATTTATAGTATTGGTAGTATTATATATATATACTGATTTGTCAATCAGTGATCCAACTTTTTTGGAATTAGGGTGTAAAAAGTCTTTATAGACCTAAAAGTACTCCTCGTGTGAGTGTTTTTGAGGAAAGCCACCATCAAACACGAGAACCAAACATCACTGATCTTTGCAGCTTTAAATGTGCATGTTGGTAGGATTAGGTTTCCATAGAAACACACAGTTGTAGTCCTGATTACATAAGTTCTTTTCCCCTGTGTGAAATAAATTGATGGGGTTTTAACTCTCTTTCACCACCTTGTACTCACATGCCTGTTTCAGTCATCAGTCAGACTGATCAATTGCATGAAACAAAAATAATTTAAGTGTTTGTATTATTACATTTTAATTACAGGCTTGAAGAGTGAGACTATTTCTTTTTGAATTTTTTTCTTATTTACTGCTGGAACTCTGTTTTTGTTATGTAGACGTTTAAGATGCATCATGAATAATAAATATGATCACTCTGTTTTCAGTGTTTTAGTAGAAAATGCTCAGTTTTGGATGGAGGAGGCTATTAAAGTGATATAGCATTTGTAGTATTCATGCTTGATTTTGTCGTTTCATTAGCGTTTCCAGCTTTGTAGCCCTTGTTGTTTTTGTGTCGTCCTTCCTGAGTTGAGTAATGTCATATTTTTCTGGAAGACAGGTGCTGCATATCAGAAGCAAAAGAGAAATTGCCTCTGATGTGTCATATTTGAAGGCATTGCAAAAAATAAAATGAAAAAATGCGTAATAATCCTCACCTTTTCTGATAGCAGGCACCCAAATCTAACGGGATTCTGCATCCCAGCTTTTAGCCTCAGTTGGCATTTTTGCCTGCAGCTCCAATCAGCATGCTGTCTTAATGATTCTAGAATATTTCTGTGTTGCTTTGCTATCGACTCTGGAGAAATGAGGCAGAAACAATGTACACACCCAAACAGAGCTGTGTGTTCTCCTTTACACATCTGTGGCTTTGTGCAACCAATGTTAGGCATGCACTCTACCTTCAGAATTCAGCCATAATGTCATAGCTACTCTGTGGTGCTTGTTATTTTATGAGTTAAATTGTTACCTTCTATTTAATCTGAGGACACTTATAGCTGCAGGAGCTTTTATTTAAAAAAAATTGGTCTTTGCATTCATCCAGGATTCATCACAGTATTTTAGAATGGAATAAAGCTTACAGTAAGAATGGCTTCAGAATATGAGAGGATATACACTTAGTAAAAAACAATAAATCTGATAGCTGTTAGAAGCAGCATGTTGAATAAAACATTGATGGGTTCTGTTAGCATCATCATAATGGCTTATTGTCCAATTTGGTAAATTAATGATTGGTCTCTCTCTCTCTCTCTCTCTCTCTCTCTCTCTCTCTCTCTCTCTGTCTCTCTCTCTCGCACTCTGTGTGTGTGTGTGTGTGTGTGTGTGTGTGTGTGTGTGTGTGTGTGTGTGTGTGTGTGTGTGTGTGTGTGTGAAATAGCGCACGGTGCATAGAGGAGTAGGAAGAGCCATGATAGGAAAATGGATTTTTGATGAGGATAGGTCTGCCCTCTCGGAAAGTAATTTTGTACTTTATGAAAGTGGCAGCGCTATAACACCATACCCGTAAAAACTCTCTAGGAATAAAGAAGCCTGTACTGTGCTGATAGCTTATGGCCTTTCCAAGTCTTCATGTGAGGAAATGATTTATGTGATCCCTTCATATTACTTTCTCTATTTATAGCCTTTTCTCTTCTTTTTCAAGCCTTTTGTGTTGGAGGCAAGGAAGTGAAACCTGGATAAAAGTTTGTAAATGTAAAAGAAATGTAACCTTTATCTTGCAAAGATTGTGTATGATTAATGTGTTGCTGAATGTTTGTGTCTGAAAGATTTTCACTGCGTCAATTATGCATTCAGTACAACTGGACTAGGAACGATGATGTGATGTTTTGATTGACTGAATCCCGTGAGGTCAGTTCCCTTAGCTCTGGCCTCTCATCAGGTCTCTTGGCATAAATCCATTTAAGTAAATTGATTATCTCATCCTTTCATTTGTTTTTACTGGGCTATGCCACAGTGGTGCTTGGATGGCTGTTAAAGAGGAAGATTAGAAGGCAAAGACTGAGATTAAGTCTGTGCATCCCCTGGCTCCATTTGCTTTCTCTGGTTATTGTGACCTGAGAAATTATAAGTGAGAGGTTCGAGTAATTGAACTTGCTCTATGGTGAGAGAATGTTTACAGAGATGGTTGGCACAGTGCAGTTTTACCTTATAGTATATACTTTTTAAAAAAGTGAAACCATGAATGATAGTAAAGCCTCCTTCACAAACAACCTGCAAATTTCTTTGTTTCTGCAACAGACGTGACTAATGTATGTTTGGGTGATGTGGATTTCAAAGGTGTGTAGTTGTGTTCACCTATAAAATATGTCTTACATCTGTCCTGGGAAAAATAGGTCTGTCTATGTCAAATTGTATATTGTTCAAAAGAAGGTCATACATTGTTGAAAGACAAAAAAAACACTTGTACGATATTCTAGTGATACTCAGTTGACAAAGAAGCATATGTCACATGATTGTACCTACACTAATGCTAACAGTGTAATAGAAATGTTGTGGGTTTAAATGTAGGGCAGTCCTACATACTGTTGTAAGAAGCTGCACGATTCTGAGCACATCAGATGATCCCAAAAAACATGAGAAATGTGTGCCAGTCATAGCACATGTAGGACATGGTAGGGCATCAGAGAACAGAGGTAATAAGTCTAGAATTACCTAATGTTTAAAACTGCATGATAAGGGTCTACAATGGCATTTTCCATCACCAACATGTGAGTTTCTTATGACGTATCCATGAGTTTTTCTGTTGTGAACCTGTCGTGGAACTATGTATCTGGTCTCCTTAAAATTCTTACTCATTTCCTCCTATATAAACCAGCTTTCACAATACAATCCTAAATACATTATATTTGCCCTCATGAATCAATAATACCTGGATTTCAAGGCCAATAGTATTAACCCTTCATTCACTTGAGTGTTCTTCAGTGTTTTTTAACATTTTTATTTAGCTGAGTAAATGAAGCCTTTAAATATGTGTAATATGTAAGTATCATATATCATTTCTTTCAGCACATCCCAGGCAATATGCATGAAGTGGTCAGTTTTTGAATTTACTCTAATATTTTAATACAGGGGGCAGTGGTAGCCCGGTGGTAGGGTGCTGGATTACTGATCCCAAGGTCGGGGGGTTCAAGCCCCACTATCAATGGGTTCTCACTGCTGTTCCCCCAGTGCAGCTAACTGGGTTATCAAAGGCCGGCCATGTCTCTCGCTGTCTATGGTGGGAGGCATGTAAAAGAACCATTGCTGATTTTCGTCAAGAGTAGCTGCATAGCCGTCAGCGTGTTTCTGCCCTGCGATGGCCTGCTGAGCTATCCAGTGTGTACTCTGCCCTCGCCCAGAGTCGGCTGAGATGGGCGCCAGACTCCCCGTGACCCTAATTAGGATTAAGCGGTTTAGAAAATGATAATGATGATGATTTTAATACAGCAGATTCAAAACTGAACCAATTTACCCCAGAATCAATTTACTTTCTTTTAATTCAGCCCTAAAAATATAAGAATTTATTTGTATCATAACATGAACAATAGGAAATAGGACTTTTATTTACAATGAAAATGCTTGTATGACCCAGAGGGAATTATACAGAATACAGGATATTAAATTTAACTTTTTTATTCGTAAGTCAATATTTTATTTTCTCTCTCTCTCTCTCTCTCTCTCTCGCTCTCGCTCTCTCTCTCTCGCTCTCACTCTCGCTCTCGCTCTCTCTCCCACTCACACACACACACACTCACACACACACACACACACATACACACACGCACACACACACACACACACACACACATATACACACAACACCCCCCCTCTGTGTCACCCTGCAGCACATCTAATTTTCTCTGAATGCTCGGCATCACTGTGTTACAAATATAAAAAAGTTGTGTCTATTTATCTTTTACATTTTTACCATGTGAGGATTTGCATCTAAAATACAATATGTCTTAGTCTAAAACAACCGCAGTTTCCCCAGTAACAAAAGTCAAGTCATGGCAGCCTTTGGCATCAGACGAATCAGTTGACTTGGGGTGGTGAGGGTGTGTTAAAAGTGTGTGAAGCCTGAATGGGATAGAAGTTAAATCATCTACCACTCCAACTTTTTGAAGACATGCACCATAAAGAAAAACAGTTTTAAGCTGCAACAGCTGGGATGCAAAATCAAGAACAAGCTGTTCTGACCAGCACGCAGTAAGATGTGTTGCTTTGTCTGCCTGTGATTGAGAGCTTTACATTACTGCACTGTAAAGTATTGAAGGCTTAAACTTGTACAACTCAGAGGCACAGTGCAGGTGTAAGCATGCAGTTATGTGAATCTACTCATGTCCTCATGTGTGTATTGTCCTCTCAGTTTACTGAACTAAATTTACTCCGTTGAAATGGAAGTGAAGTTGACTTTAGACCCTCTCCGTCTCAGGTATAGTGTGCCATCTTCTTGTCTGTGTGTATATCTTCAGAGCATACCGATATCCAGTAACATCTCATAATATGAGTGATGATTCTTCTTGGAAGGGAGTCTTTCAATATTCAGTGATGAAAATACTGATATTGAATCTCCCCTTCTTCCTCCTGATAGTGATGAGGTTTCTTAATCTATTTTATATAGCTAATCATTGCACATCATTAGTGCTGTGTACCTTGGTTTAAGTACTATCATGCATTTTCAGATATCCTCCTAAGACCCAAACCATAATGTTGTGAGTCTTGCCATTTCTTCACACCCCTTCTGTTCACTACCACCCGGAAAATATTGAACTTGATCAACATATACAAACAGGAAGAAGCTGGGTAAAAGAGTATCACCCGATTGTCTTTATATGAGGGTCTCACAAGGAAATATATGCAATGTAGTTGAGAAAAAAGGTATGTCCTCATGTGAATACAGTGGGTTCTCAAGAGGATATACATCCTTGCAAACACTTTGGATAATAGTAATTATCCTGAGACTACTTTGAGGCAAACACTACTGTAAATCATGGTTATGGGTTTGTTGGCTTGAGTCCCAAGGCAGGTTGCCAAGTGAGTAATTGAATGTGTCTTTTAATTGCTTTGGCTCATATTTTAATAATCACATTATTGCATATTCTAAATGCTTTTGTCCAGCACTGTGTTTCATTTCACATCATAGGCATAGTCACTGTGAAGCAATATAAATGTATGCACTGTACATATCTTCTTCTATTTTTCATCGTTTTGCAGTAATTGATTACTCGGATGAGCGAGCCCATGTACACGTTATGCATCCATATTCACTGTCTTTAAAGACACTGCTGTTTCTCTGTGAATGTTTTTATTAACCATTGAGAATGGTTTAAATGTCTACATGATGAATTGGGTTAGTTGTTGGTTGTGGGATGGCAGCTTTTACTAGGCCCTTGAATAATAATATTCTGTTGGGCTTTGATGAGTCATTGGTCTTATTTCTTCTTGACTATTTCTGTAATGTAAAACAAATTTACTATCCTTTCATTTCTTATCACACAGGTATGACTTGCCAAGCGAGGACATCATACACAGAAGATGAGGTGTTGTGGGGCCATCGGTTCTTTCCTGTCATCTCTCTTGAGGAGGGATTCTTCAAGGTGGACTACTCTCAGTTCCATGCCACATTTGAGGTCCCTACCCCACCTTATAGTGTAAAAGAGCAGGACGAGGCCCTGCTCATGTCCTCGCCACTCACAGCCCCATCGTTGTGTAACAGTGGTGAGAAGAACAACTCTCTGGACTGTCTGGAGCTTTTAGAGGATACAGAAACAACCACTAAGATCCCAGCTAAGCTGCAAAAGATGACGGGACGTGACGGGCTGCCAAGGAAGCTACTCAGAATGAGTTCCACTACATCAGAGATGACCTACAGCCTCGGAGACCTGTCCACAAAACTGCAACGCATCAGCTCCGTGCCAGGTGTCTCTGAAGAAAAGAATGTATCCAAGAGCTCCAAAATAAATGCTGAGCCCATCAGCCAGTCAGTGGCAGATTTACCTCCAAAGCTACAGCGATTGGCGGGGGGAGGGGGTGGAGGACGCATGGACGGACATTTGCCACCGAAATTACGAAAGATGAACTCAGATCGCTTCACGTAAATAACACAAGCAACCACACCCGTGTACTGTACTTTTCCCTTAGGCTTGCTAGCATGGACAGAATTCTACGCATAGCGTAACGATAAATGAGGACAACTTTAATAAAGCACATTTGTGGGTAGAGAAGCAGCTAGTGAATGCTTTCAGGTTGTGATTTTTGAGCACAATCTGTCGTGTATAGAACACTAAGTGCATGTTACTGCAGTTCTTTTTTGTTGTCAGGCATGTTTTATTTAGGCATGTTTTTTTAAAGAATTAATCAAATTTGCCAAGACAAGCTGATTTGTACATCAAGCCATATGACTGGACAATTCCTCATATATGCCTGATGTTTTTATGAATTTTATTTAATTTTTTTTCTTTTGTTGTATAGTGTAAAAATATTTTTCAGATTATTTTCAATGCATGTTTACTTGGAAAGGTAATGTACTCTAATGTTAGCCTTGAATATATTACCTTCTTTCAATTTTCTCAGCTTGTCCATAGTTGTTTTTAAGATTTTAAGAGACAGGGTATGCCCCATTCTACTAAAAATGGGTTCAAGGGCAGTTTATCAAAACAATTTAATTTTATAAGAAGGAAATTAAGCTAAGTAGATCTTAATTTTTTTTTTTTTTACCAGCTTCGCATTAAAGTAAAAACATCAACAGAAATTTGCAAGATCATTATAAAGCCCTGAATATAGAGTCTGGACAAAAATCACTGCACTAACATTAATGCATTGTCCCCACTGCATAAATTAAGCAATAACTAAATGCTGTACAAACATTGACCTCCTTGTAGCTACTCTGATTAATACGTCGGTTGTACTGACCTCTGAGACGTGAACATGGATAATTTGAACTCCTGTACATACCAGTACATGCCTTTTGTGGTTGACTGTTTAACAAGAAGTATATATAGTTTTTCAATTAGTGCTTTTAAATTAATTTTGATAGTTTACGCCTACTGTACTTAAATTATACTGCGACTGTTGTATAATTATATGACAAAATAGCATGAGAAGTGAAGATATGGTTCAATGTTTAACCTTTGAAATAAGCAAATCAACTCACATTCACTACCTAACCGCCAAGTTAATTCTCTCCCTCTTTGCCTGATTGAATGGCAAGGTAGATTCATGCATGCAAGTGCCTGATCCGCTGAAGTGGTGTCTAAATCTCGTTAATGCACCCTGACTGAGCAGCACTCTCCCCGGTGAGCCTCTGTCTTTATCACCATGGAGATCTCGGCACCTACTGCCATTTACTGCCACTATTAGCCTCACAGGGTGGAAATGATAGCAGGGATGGCCTTGTGTTATAGAATAAATGCTTTTACTCTGCATCAAATAGAACACAGTGCCAATATCCACATACACAATCTATATAAAGGTGCTGGATCTCCCATTGTACCACCGATTGAGCTGTATGCATCATTAACATAAACCTCCAATGTTTTTCATTATAACTTTTTATTATTTCTGTCTTTCTTTGTGTTTGATCATTCACAATAATAGATGAGAAGAGAGAAAGCACAATGATTTGCTTACCATTTTGCCTATTAACCAACCAAATCGATTAAAACTAGAACCAAGACAGTTGAACTAATGTATCCAATCAGGAGTGCATTGTGGGTCTTTCTTGTAATTTTATCAAGAAATTAAGTGGAAGATTCCTGGTATTTATTGATAAAGTCAATATCAATTTCCCAGGTTACATCAATTATTATCATATACCGGAAATCTTAAGTCTTACTTTGTTAATGTCAAATCTAAAATATATTGTATAAGGCCCAATAAACCTTTCTACATATTTTGTTAGTAAAGAAGTTTTCATGTGTGTTTTTTTTATTTATTTCTTTATTTTTACATCATTCTTAATATCCTGAGGGATAAGTATAAACCCTTAGGATTTGCAAGAATAACGACATATATTTATAGAGAGAGAGAGTTTATAGACATATATACACATATTCAATATAGAGGTCATATATATGCACATCCAGTTTTAACTGTGGTGTACTGTAAAATAGATTACTTACAGCGCACAAGTAAAGCACAACAAACTCTAAAATATTATACATTTAAGATTATCTGCAACCAATATAGCAAAATAAATAAATAAACATTCTTATCTGTAATAATGATACCATAAATAAAACAATTTATTCTGTGTGTGTGTGTGTCAGCTGAAAGTTTCTTCCATGATAGTAAGCAATGTTAATATTGAAACTAGCAGGAAAATGTGACTACGCATGTTAGGATGGGTTACTGTACATATTTTTTGTTTGTTTTCCAAAACAGACAGTTTGACAAGCCTCTGGATAATTTTTTAACCTTTTAAAGAGGTTTTTAAAGAGAAATTTTTTAACCTTGTATTTGGAACGATTTTACATGAAACCATTTGCGTGTTCTCATTGGATGAACGACGAGCATGATAGTCACAATGCAGCTAAACATTTGATTTTAGATTTTGCAGATAAAGCAGTCGACGGATGGAATGAAGCCCTTATAAACTCGTCTTGCTCTCATTTTGTGTTTTTTGTTTCTCGCACTGGTTTTGTTGTCTGCATAATTGATTCCTTCTGCTGTTAATGCATTACAATATGGGTGTGCGTGACCATTTTTCATACTTAATGACTGCTTCACTCTGATAGGAAATTGCTATCATTATCCCCTGATTACCCAATAAATTCAGATTTGAGCCACCATATAATGTGGTTAATTCACCTGCGACAATTCAAATGGATCCTGTGTTGCCACCAATCAGCAATCAGGTTTAAATAGACTTTTTTAAAGCAGGCTCAGTGATGGTTTGCTGAAATATATGAATAATGCCCTCCACAGCACTTTTTAGTTCAGAAAGCTTTGTTTTTAATATAATGAAATGACAAAGGAAAGGTAGCTGGACACTATAATTAAAGTGTTGACTCTTCGAAGCTGCAGTGTTTGCCCACTCACTCTACTGCTAACTGATGGCCAACAGTCTTGGCATAAATTTTAAAACCATGCCATAAATACTAAATACTCCAAATAACCATTTTACTTGTTCAAGTATTATGGTGGGACAACTGAGAGCTCTGATGGTCTAGTGGTCTAATGTCCTGTTTCTGGGAAATCTAAAAATTAATAGCCCCAAATATTTCATTAAGGGCAGTGGTGGCCCGGTGGTAGGGTGCTGGATTACTGATCCCAAGGTGGGGGGGTTCAAGCCCCACTATCAACGGGTTGTCACTGCTCTCCCAACAACCCCCCCCCCGATGCAGCTAACTGGGTTAATCAATGCCTGCCATGTCTCTCACTGTGTGTGGTGAGAGGCAAGCAAAAAAAACATTGCTGATTTTCATCAAGAGTCGGCTGCATAGCCGTCAGCCTGTTTCTGCCCTGCGATGGCCCTCGCCCAGAGTCGGCTGAGACGGGCGCCAGCCTCCCCACGACTCTAATTAGGATTGGGCGGTTCAGAAAATGATTCAATGAAATATTTCATTATAGAACTATCATTTTAAAAGTGTATGCAACATCATGCATATATACGACATTTCAAGATCAGTTCGTGCCACATACACCAAAAATACTAAGTATATGGACACCTGATTTTCAAACCCATATGTGCTTTTTGAATGTCACATCAATAACCTCCACTCTTCTGGGAAGGTTTTTCAGCATGAATGTGGGAATTTCTCATTATTCAGTCATGAACAATAGTGAGGTTGAGCCCTGATATCAGAAATGCCTTGGTACACTATCGGCCTTTTGCTTTATTCAAAAGGTGTTCAGTGTGTTCAAGGTCAGTTCAGTCCACTTGCGTTCTTCCACTCCATTCTTGCCAACCCATTTCTTAATAGACCTCCTTTTTGTGCACAGGGGCATTATCAATGTCATTGTCAATTTTAGTTACTAATTTAAAGCTTCATCATATAGTGATACCCTGTACAATTTTTTACAACGATACTTTGTGGTGACAGTTTGAAGAACAATGGGTGTGATGGTCTGGTGTCCACATACTTTTGGCCATGTATATATTTAGTGAATCCTTTTGATCATTATATGAATTTTTCACCTCTAACTATAAGCAAAACCAATATAATTGCCTAGACAAACAGTTCAATAACTGAATGTGTTGCGGATGCTGGCTGGCTGTGTGCTGATGAAGTGGATACAGATGTCAGAGTGTTTGCACTGCTGGTGTCCTTGTCAGCAATGGTGGCGCTTTTAATCAGCACATGTTGTTGGTTTAAATTAATCTCTGGAAATGCTGGCATATTTTGCTTTTATTAATATATGATTATTTGTAGTGGAGTAGTGTGGGGAAGGGTATATTATAGTGAGCATCAAAGTGAAAATTACATTACAACATAGACAACACAGTAATTACGTGATAGCTGTAAGATTTTAAATGATATTTTATAGCAGAGGGACAAATGAAGATACATTAAAGAATTGTCCTGAATAAAACCATACTCACACACTGTATTGATCAAACATAAATTCATTAACAAGCTGAAGAAGGCAGGAATACTTTGTATTGATCTTGATTTACTTGGAAATCTGAATGTTGGCAAGCTAAAATCGGACCCTGTTTCTCTTTTCTTTACACTTCAAAGTTTGTATAACTTATTTTATTCCTGTAAACCCATCTGGGCTGTGTTTACTCTGTGCCTCTATCTTCCCCTTCCTTGCAGAGCAAGAGAGAGCACCTAATCAGCAGTGCAGTGATGTTGATGGTATTAGTGGAGGTTTGCTCTCCATGCCAGACACATGGGGGAATATCTCATCCACAACAGCTGCCTCTTCTTCTGAGGGGAGTGCAGATGGGGGTGCACCTGGGGCCCCATAAAACACACACACACACACACACACACACACACACACACACACACACACACACACACACACACACACACACACA